>PJEN01023160.1:0-20508 GCA_004024605.1 Pteronura brasiliensis | reverse complement strand
CCCACTCCAGGATTAAATCAGTGCTTCACTGTTCAATCCGTTGGATTAAGCCACACTGTTTGGGTTTGCCTTCTCTGGGGTAACACTAACACATTGTGTTTTCCTTGGCTCTTTTGTGATCACTGAGGATGTTAGGAACCTTTTCATGTGTTTATTGGCTGATGGTTTTCTCCTTGGGATATTTCTGTTCAAGGATTTTTCTTGTTTGGAAGTTACCTACCTTTCTTTCTGGATTCGTAGTAATCTATTTGGATTTGTATACAGGCCCTTAGCAGGTATCTCGATAGAGCCTTTCATCATTATAGTCTTGTCATTTGGTGGGCAAGATGTTTAGTTTTTAAACTTGGAATGAGTAGAGTCCCAACCTTTCTTGCGCTTCCCGTTTTTGGTGTCCTGTTCCACTTATCTCTGCCACCTCGCCCAGATCCTAAAAATGATTTCCTCTCGGTTCTTCCAGAAAACGTCTGATGTCCTCTTTCATATTTAGGCTACATCGGTCTGGAATAGCGTTTTAGGTTCTAATGTTGCATGGAGATATTTGTGTCGTTGAGTACCGCTTTCTCAAAGTCTGCCCTTTTCTGTTTGTCTGTTTTCTCTGGTCATTTCAAGAGTTCTTTTGTAAGAAATCCTACCCCATTGGTTTCTTCTCTCACTCTCTTTCTCCCTCACTCTTGCTCTCGCTTCTTTCTTCAGACTTGCTGGGGAAAGACAAGTCCCTTTCATTTCCATGGAAATAGAAGAATTGGCTTATCCACATACACAGGCCCTGGCTAGCTAGCGAAGTGGGATTGAATTGAATCTCTCCATCAAAGTGGGGTCCATTGAAACTTTACAATACCGATCATCCAGTCTCTGAACCTGTTCCATTAACCTACATAACCTATTAACATATTGGACATCCCATTGATTCAGATCATAAATTCCCCTTAGTCCCCTTGGATGGTGTTCTGGTGGAGCCTTGCTGGGTAGAGACTGTATAAAGTCTTGGGATAGATGAAGTCTTCGTTTTGGTGCTCTCATCAATAGGATTTTTCAACCTTTGTTCATAAGTCACAGGATTCCAATGAATTTTTCAGAATTTGTAACATATTTCCGACGATATTGAGTAATTCACTGACTTATTCTAATACTTCGTCCATTCTCTTAGAATATGTTTCTATAAAAATTTCACTCCTTTTTTCCAGTTTTTATACCTTCAATGTTTCCTATGTCACTTCTTGTACTCGCTAGGACCTCCCTTTCTAGATTGTTAGGAGAGTAGTTCAATTTTGGGTGTTCAATACTACCCAATTTTGTTTCTGCTTTGGTCAGCTGATTTTGTATCTCCTAGAAGGAGCAAATCATTATGTGTGTATGTGGTATTGATGCAATTTTACCAATTTAATCTTTTCATTAGAGTATAGAAACCATTGGCATTTCATAAAATGACTGAGCCCCTCATTTTCTGTCTGTTGTTTTGCAGTTTGTTTGCTTCATCTCTTTTTTGATCCCATTGTCAAAATACATTTTTTATTTAAATATATTTAATTTAAATTTTAAATTTTAATTTTAGGTATATAATTTAAATTAATTTATATAATTTAATATATTTTTTTCATTTTCTATGTTGATAAATGCTGTCAGATTCCAAATCTCTGGTCACTTAATGTACATACAAAATCAGAAAAAGGAAGGTAGACTTATAGAGAATAACCATTTATCTTTTATGGGTCCTTCTTTGAAAAGACTAGAGAATTATCTTACCCAAAAAGAAAAAAATTCAGAAGGAAAGAGTAGGATGAAAGTCACCTTCATCAGCCTATAAACTGATACTCAATACCAAAAAAATTGTAAACTCCTAGAAGATGCCAATTGATTTTTAAAAAATGGCAGACGACTTTAGGTAACAATAACTTTCAGGGAGATTGAGGAGGTAGAGATGGTCAAATTGTTCAGGAGGCACAGAAAGCATGCAAATAAACTTGTAGTGAAAGGAAGGAAGAGTGATTCTGAAAAACAGGGTTTTATTTGGCAAAAAAAAAAATAAAAAAGAATATATATATATATATACACACACACACACACACACACAAATATGTATGTGTGGTTGTGTGGGTGTTTGATTTTGTGTGTATGGATATAAACTATCCTAATCCTAAACCCCAGCACCTTGGAGCATGACCTTATTTGAAAATCGGGTCCTTGGGGATGTAACTAGCTAGGATATGGTCATAGTTGAATGGACTGGGCCCCAAATTCAGGAGGACATTTGTCCTTCTAAGAAGGGAAACTGGGGATACACAGATATACATGGAGGGAGAAGGCCATGTGAAGAAGTCCAAAGCCATGGCAATGCTTCAAGCTGGGAGAGGGGCCTGCAACTGATTATTCCTTAATACCTACAAAAGGAGCATGGCATACCAACATTGTAGCCTCTGGAATTGTGACACTGTCCACTTCTTTTGTTTCACCCTATAGGCTGGTGGTATCTTGTCATAGCACGCCCAAAAAACAAATATAAACCGTGTTAGAGGAAAAGAAACCAACCAGAAGCCCATAGGGAATTGAAAAAAATTCTATCAATATGTAAGGATGTATTTATATTTATAGCTAGTAATATATCTAACTCTTTAAAGCATTGAAACGGAACACACATTTGTGAACCCTGTGAAAAGGAAAACAAGCAAACAAACAAACAAACATAAACAGAGCCCCATGTTTCACTGGGCTTTTCACCTGGAGGAGTTCTGGTTGGTGGGGGTAGGGAGGAGATTCCAAGGAAAAGATGGGAGTCTCCCTGGTGTGAGGAAAGAGAGATTGGAATTCAGGAAGGCTGGAGTGATGAAAAGGCCTTGGTTTCCAGAAAGAAGCAAGTCAAGTAGAAAACAAGCTCTTGGAAATACACACTGTTGGCCTCTGGATTCCTTGCTCAATAGGAAGCAGTGAGTGTCTAAGAAAAATGCCCCAGCTACTTAAAAGGAGTCAAGGCAACTGAACCAGATGGTTGCCAAGATTCATAGAAGGCTAGAGGTCATTGCAGTACCAACCAGCCAGAGGGAAGAGTTCTTTTGGCTAAGTCCCAATATTCAGTAGAGACCCGGTAAGGATCATGAGTTAGGAGTGGGATGAAATGATCCCTCATAGAAAGCTTCCTCTACAGATTCCGTAAACAAGTGGGAGAACCATTGGAGAAAGAGAATTACCTACTACTATCTCACTGCCCATGTGAGAGCCAAGAAGAGAAGGCAGAGAGCAGCCTCCAAAGGTCTCAGGTCACCGCATGGAAGGCAGATCAAAAGGTAGGAAGGAATCAAAGGGAAAAAGAAAACACGACGAGCGAGGTGGTAGACTACAACCTTTCAACAATTGCCTTCTGAAGGAACGACTACAATTTTGTTGAAAGAAAAGAACTATATATGTCAGTGAAAAATAAACTATCCATAGAAGGATCCAGGGATAGTATAGATTTTTTGAAAAGAAAACTGATAAAAAGAGCAAGACCAGACTCAAATGCATACTAGAAGGCTGATTTTCCTGGTTCTTGACAAGAGACAATCAAAAGACCCCCGATAGAATGAACAGAGAAAGAAGACATTTCAGAACCACCAAGGACCCATTTAGAAAGACATGGCCGAAATTAGCAAGACAGGAAACAACATGTTTTGGAGAGGATGTGGAGAAAGGGGAACACTCTTACACTGTGGGTGGGAATGCAAGTGGGTGCAGCCACTTTGGAGAACAGTGTGGAGATTCCTCAAGACATTAAAAATAGAGCTTCTCTATGACCCAGTGATTGCACTACTGGTTATTTACCCCAAAGATACAGATGTCGTGAAAAGAAGGGACATCTGTACCCCAATGTTTAGAGTAGCAGTGGCCACGGTCGCCAAACTCTGGAAAGAACCAAGATGCCCTTCATCAGACAAATGGATAAGGAAGATGTGGTCCATATGCACTATGGAGTATTATGCCTCCATCCAAAAGGATGAATACCCAACTTTTGTAGCAACATGGACAGGACTGGAAGAGATTATCCTGAGTGAAATAAGTGAAGAAGAGAAAGTCAATTGTCATATGGTTTCACTTATCTGTGGAGCATAACAAATAGCATGGAGGACAAGGCCGGGTGGAAAGGAGAAGTGAGTTGTGGGAAATTGGAAGGTGAGATGAACCATGAGATACTATGCACTCTAAAAAACAATCTGAGGGTTTTGAAGGGGCGGGCGTGAGAGGTTGGGAGATCCAGGTTGTGGGTATTGTAGAGGGCACTGATTGCATGGAGCACTGGGTGTGGTGCAAAAATAATGAATATTGTTATGCTGAAAAAAAAAAAAAGACATGGCCATTCTCAAGATGTCTTTATCAATTGAGGAAACTCATTGAGATCCACCACATCCAAGCCCATAAAACAAGGCTCAAGAAATTTCTTGGAAAGATTTTCTTTCTTGATTTGAGAGAGAATGAGTGACAGAGAGCATGACAGAGGAGAATGTCAGAGAGAGAAGCAAACTATCCATGGAGCTGGCATCCCGAAACGGGATGATTTCCTGCAAGTCCGTGGTCATGACCTGAACCAAAGGAGGTCTCTCAACCAAGGGAGAGAAGCAGGCGCCTGTCTGCAGAAATGGGCCAACTACAGCTGAGGTGCACCTGGGCAGCACCCTTAGAGAAGAGCCCAACTCTTGGTTCTGTGTCAGGTGATGATCTCAGACTCTTGCTATTGAGCCCTGAAGCAAGCTCTCGGCTCAGAGCAGAGACCCCTAGGACTCTCTCATAGTCCTGCCATTCCCACCACCCCCACTCACATGAGCTCTTTCCCTAAAACAAACCGAGAAAACCCTTCACAGAAATGAAAAATGGTTGAGATTGGGAAGGGTGGGGAGAGATTCGACCAGCCCTGGGGCAGGAGGAGGAGCCTGAGATGCTGCCTGCCCTCCCAAGGCCATGCTCCCTCAGCTCCCACGCCACCCCAGCTCCCAGAGCCACAGGGAGCAGCTGAGCCTTGGGAGCCTAGGCGATAGAGGAAGTAGCGCCTCCAGTGCCCTCTGAATCAGATGGCTTAGGGGGTTGGGGCCGCATTAGGTCCAGGGAGGAGGGGAAGGTGGGGACCAGGCGCCCATCTTGGGGGGAGGGGAAGGCATGATGTGCAGGGTGATCCGCATGGGACTATCCGAGCTGCTGCAGGGCTTCCCGCTGGTCCTGGGGAGGCACCACCCATGGCCCTTTGCTAAGCAGAGAGCCTGTTTTCTGATATCTCTCTGCCTGGCTCTGTACCTACTTCTCATTCTCTGTCTGTCAAAGGAAGATATATAATCTTAAAAAAATAATAAATCAACCCTCAATATTCTTGTCATTCCTTAGGACCCCGTGCATCAACATTTTATTTTTGTAGAGTGAATTGAAGGAATTGGTTTTCTGATTGAAGGATTTGACAGAAGGAGAGAGACAGTGAGAGAGGGAGCCCAAGTAGGGAGGAGGGAGGACAAGCAGGGGAAGTGCTGAACAGAGAACCCCAGGCAGGGCTTGATCCCAAGACCCTGGCACCAGGACCGCAGCAGAAAGCACATGCTTCAAAATGAAGCCACCCAGCTGCCCCACTCCAGGATTAAATCAGTGCTTCACTGTTCAATCCTTTGGATTAAGAGACACTGTTTGGTTTTGCCTTTTCTGGGGTAACACTAACACATTGTGTTTTCCTTGACTCTTTTCTGATCACTGAGGATGTTAGGAACCTTTTCATGTGTTTATTGGCTGATGTTTTTCTCCTTGGGATATTTCTGTTCAAGGATTTTCATTGTTTGGAAGTTACCTACCTTTCTTTCGGGATTCCAAGTAATCCGATCTGGATTTGTATACAGTCCCTTAGCTGGTATCTCGATAGAGCCTTTCATCCTTTTAGTCTTGTCATTTGGTGGGCAAGATGTTTAGTTTATAAACTTGGAATGAGTAGAGTCCAACTTCCCAACCTTTCTTGTGCTTCCCATTTTTGGTGTCCTGTTCCTCTCATCTCTGCCACCTCGCCCAGATCCTAAAAATGATTTCCTCTTGGTTCTTACAGAAAAAGTCTGATGTCCTCTTTCATATTTAGGCTACATCGGTCTGGAATAGCGTTTTAGGTTCTAATGTTGCATGGGGATATTCGCGTCGTTGAGTACCGCTTTCTCAAAGTCTGCCCTTTTCTGTTTGTCTGTTTTCTCTGGTCATTTCAAAAATCCTTTTTAAGAAATCCTACCACATCAGATTCTGCTCTCACTCTCTTTCTCCTTCTCTCTTGCTCTCGCTTCTTTCTTCAACTTGCTGGGGAAGGACGAGTCCCTTTCATTTCCATGGAAATAGAAGAATTGGCTTATCCACATACATAGGCCCTGGCCAGCTAGCGAAGTGGGATTGAATTGAATCTCTCCATCAAAGTGGGTCCATTGAAACTTTACAATACCGATCATCCAGTCTCTGAACCTGTTCCATAACCTACGTAACATATGCACATATTGGACATCCCATTGATTCAGATCATAAATTCCCCTTAGTCCTCTTGGATGGTGTTCTGGTGGAGCCTTGCTGGGTAGAGACTGTATAAAGTCTTGGGATAGATGAAGTCTTCGTTTTGGTGCTCTCATCAATAGGATTTTTCAACCTTTGTTCATAAGTCACAGGATTCCAATGAATTTTTCTGAATTTGTAACGTATTTCCGATGATATTGAGTAATTCACTGACTGATTCTTATACTTTGTCCATTCTCTTAGAATATGTTTCTATAAAAATTTCACTCCTTTTCTCCAGTTGTTATACCTTCAATGTTTACTACGTCACTTCTTATACTCGCTAGGAACTTCCCTTCTAGATTGTTAGGGGAGTTGTTCAATTTTAGGTGTTCAGTACTACCCAATTTTGTTTCTGCCTTGGTCAGCTGATTGTGTATCTCCCAGAAGGAGCACATCATTATGTGTGTATGTGGTATTGATGCAATTTTACCAATTTAATCTTTTCATGAGAGTATAAAAACCATTGACATTTCATGAAATGAATGAGCCCCTCATTTTTTGTCTGTTGTCTTGCAGTTTGTTTGCTTCATCTCTTTTTTGATCCCATTTTAAAAATACATTTTTTCTTTAAATGTATTTAATTTAAATTTTAAATTTTAATTATAGGTATATAATTTAAATTAATTTATTTAATTTAATTTTTTTTTCATGTTATATGGTGATAAATGCTGTCAGCTCCCAAATCTCTGGTCACTTAATATACATACAAAATCAGAAAAAGGAAGGTAGACTTACAAAGGATAACCATTTATCTTTTATGAGTCCTTCTTTGAAAAGACTAGAGAATTAGCTTACCCAAAAAGATACAAATTCTGTAGGAAAGAGTAGGATGGAAGTCACCTTCATCAGCCTATAAAGATACTCAATACAAAAAAATTGTAAACTCCTAGAAGATGACAAGTGATCTTTAAAAATGGCAGACGACTTTAGGTAACAATAACTTTGATGAGATTGAGGAGGTATAGGTGGTCGAATTGTTCAGGAGGCCCAGAAAGCATGCGAATAAACTTGTAATGAAAGGAAGGAAGAGTGATTCAGAAGAAAAATGTTTTATTTGGCAAAAAAAATAAAAAAATAAAAAAAGAATATACACACACACACACACACATACACAAATGTGTGTGGCTGTGTGTGTGTGTGTGTGTGTGTGTTTGTGTTTGTGTGTATGGATATAAACTATCACAATCCTAAACCTCAGCACGTGGGTGCTGACCTTATTTGTAAATCGGGTCCCTGGGCATGTAGCCAGCTAGGATAAGGTCATAGTTGAATAGATTGGTCCCCGAATTCAGGAGGACTTGTGTCCTTCTAAGAAGGGAAACTGGGGATACACAGATATACACGGAGGGAGAAGGCCATGTCAAGAAGTCCAAAGCCAGGGCAATGCTTCAAGCTGGGAGAGGGGCCTGGAACTGATCATTCCTTAATACCTACAAAAGGAGCTGGGCCTACCAACATTGTAGCCTCTAGTACTGTGACACTATCCACTTCTTTTGTTTCACGCATTAGGCTGGTGGTTCTTGTCATAGCACCCCCAAAAAACAAATATAAAACTTGTTAGAGGAAAAGAAACCAACCAGAAGCCCATGGGGAATTGAAAAAAAAATTCTATCAATATGTAAGGATGTATTTATATTTATAGCTAGTAATATATCTAACTCTTTAAAGCATTGAAAAGGAACACACATTTGTGAACACTGTGAAAAGGAAAACAAGCAAACAAACAAACATAAACTGAGCCCCAGGTTTCAATGGACTGTTCACCTGGAGGAGTTCTGGATGGTTGGGGTAGGGAGGAGATTCCAATGAAAATATGGGAGTCTCCCTGGTATGAGGAAAGAGAGATTGGAATTCAGGAAGTCTGGAGTGATGAAAAGGCTTTGGGTTCCAGAAAGAAGAAAGTCAAGTAGAAACAAGCTCTTGGAAATACACACTGTTGGCCTCTGGAGTCCTTGCTCAATAGGAAGCAGTGAGTGTCTAAGAAAATGCCCCAGCTTTTTACAAGGAGTCAAGGAAACCGAACCAGATGGTTGCCAAGATTCAGACAAGGCTAGAGGTCATCGCAGGACCAACCAGCCAGAGGGAAGGGTTCTTTTGGCTAAGTCAGAAGATGCAGTAGAGACCCGGTAAGGATCATGAGTTAGGAGCGGGATGAAATGATCCCTCAAAGAAAACTTCCTCTACAGATTCCCCAAAAAAGTGGGAGAACCATTGGAGAAAGAGTCAGAATTACCTACTACTATCTCACTGCCAGTGTGACAGCCAAGCAGAGAAGGCAGAGAGCAGCCTCCAAAGGACTCCGGTCACCGCAAGTAAGGCAGTTCAAAAGGGAAGAAGGAATCGACGGGAAAAAGAAAACAAGACGAACGAGGTGGTAGACTACAACATTTCAACAATTGCCTTCTAAAGGAATGCATACATTTCTGTTGAAAAAAAAAAAGACCTAAATATGTCAGTGAAAAATAAACTATCCATAGAAGGATGCCATGGATAGTATAGATTTTGTGAAAAGAAAAATGATGAAAAGAGCTAGACCCGACCCAATCGCATCCTAGAATGCTGATTTTTGCATTAATTCTCACCATCAAAATGGGGTCCATTGAAACTTTACAATACCCGTCATCCAATCTAAGAACCTGTTCTATTAACCTAGGTAACATATTCACATATTGGACATCCCATTGATTCAGATCATAAATTCCCTTTAGTCATCTTTGATGCTGTTCTGGGTGGAGCCTTGCTGGGTAGAGACTGAATAAAGTCTTGGCAGTGATGAAGTCTTCATTTTGGTGCTCTCATCAATAGGATTTTTCAACTTTGTTCGTATGTCACAGAATTGCACTGAATTTTTCTGAATTTTTAACTGATATCCAATGATACTGAGTAATACACTGACTGATTCTCATACTTTGTCCATTCTCTTAGAATATATTTCTATACAAATTTCACTCCTTTTTTCCAGTTGTTATACCTTCAATGTTTCCTCTGGCACTTCTTATACACACTAGGACCTCCCCTTCTAGGTTGGTAGGAGAGTTGTTCAATTATAGGTGTTCAATACGACCCAATTTTGTTTCTGCCTTGGTGAGCTGATTCTGTATGTCATAGAAGGAGCACATCATTATGTGAGTATGTGGGTATTGATGCAATCTAACCAATTTAATCTTTTCATGAGAGTATAGAAACCATTGACATTTCATGAAATGAATGAGCCCCACAGTTTTTATCTTTCCTCTTGCAATTTTTTTCCTTCATCTCTTTTGTGATCCCTTTTTAAAAATACATTTTTTCTTTAAACGTATTTAATATAAATTTTAAATTTTAATTGAAATTTTATATTATAATTTAATGTATTTAAATTATATAAATTTTAATTTTTTTTTTCATTTTATATGCTGATAAATGCTGTCAGCACCCAAATCTCTGGTCACTTAATGTACATACAAAATCAGAAATAGGCTTACAAAGAACAACCATTTAGCTTTTAGAGTTCCGTCTTTGAAAAGACCAGAGAATTTCCTTTCCCAAAAAGAAACAAATTCAGAAGGAAAGAGTAGGATGAAATTCACCTTCATCAGCCTATAAACAGATACAAACATAAAAACAATGTCAACTCCAAAAAGATGTCAACTGTTTAAAAAAAAAATGATAGATGACTTTATGTAACAATAGCCTTCATGGAGATTGAGGAAGTAGAGCTGGTCGAATTGTTCAGGAGGCGCCAAATCATGCGAATAACCTTGTAATGAAAGAATGGAAGACTGAGATTCTGAACAAAATTGTTTCATTAGGCAAAAAAAAAAAAAATTATATACATATAGATGTAGATATAGATATAAATGTAGATGTAGATATAGACATAGACATAGACATAGATATAGATATAGATATATACACACACATAAGTGCGTGTGTGTGTGTATGAGTGTGTGTTTATTTGTGAGTATGCATATAAATTATCTCCATCCTAAACCACAGTTCAAGGGAGCGTGACCTTATTTGGGAATAGGTTCCCAGGAGATGTAAGTAGCTAGGATAAGGTCATAGTTGAATAGACTGGGCCCCGATTTCTGGAGGACTTGTGTCCTTCTAAGAAGGGAAAGGAGAGATACACAGAAATACACTGAGGGAGAAGGCCATGTGAAGAAGTCCAAAGCCAGGGAAATGCTTCAAGCTGGGAGAGGGTCCTGGAATATATCCTTCTTTAATACCTACCAAAGGAGCATGGCCAACCAATATTATAGCCTCTAGAACTGTGACAATGTCCACTTCTGTTGTTTCAAACAGTAGGCATCTTGTGGTATCTTGTAATAGCACCCCTACAAAAGAAATATAAACCTTGTTAGAGGAAAATAAACCAAGCAGAAGCCCATGGGGAATTGAAAAAGGAAAAAAAAATCTATCAATATATATAGATAAATCTATATTTATAGCTATTAATATATCTAACTCTTTAAACCAGTGCAAAGGAAGACACATTTGTGAAACCTGTGAAAAGAAAAACAAGCAAACAAACAAACAAACAAAAGCTGAGGCCCATGATTCACTCGGCTTTTCACCTGGAGGAGTTCTGGATGCTGGGGGTAGGGAGCAGATTCCACGGAAAAGATGGGAGTCTCCCTGGTGTGAGGAAAGAGAGTTTGGAAAATCAGGAAGGCTGGAGTGATTAAAAGGCCATGGGTTCCAGAAAGAAGCAATTCCAGTAGAAAACAAGCTCTTGCAAATACACACTGGAGTCCTCTGGAGACCTTGCTCAATTGAAAGCAGTGAGAGTCTAAGAAAATACCCCAGCTTCTAATAAGGAGACAAGGCAACTGAACCAGATGGTTGCCAAGACTCATTCAAGGCTAGAGGTCATTGCAGTTCCCACCAGCCAGAGGGAAGAGTTCTCTTGGCTAATTCAGAAGATGCAGTAGAGACCCGGTAAGGATCATGAGTTAGGAGCGGGATGGAAGGATCCCTCAAAGAAAGTTTCCTCTACAGAATCCCGAAAGAACTGGCAGAACCATTGGAGAAAGAGTCAGAATTACCTACTACTATCTCACTGCCAGCGTGACAGCCAGGAATAGAAGGCAGAGAGCAGCCTCCAAAGGACTCAGGTATCGGAAGGAAGGCAGTTCAAAAGGGAAGCCAGGAATCGACAGGAAAAAGAAAACACGACTAGCGAGGTGGTAGTCTTCAACATTTCAACCATTGCCTTCAGAAGGAATGACTACAATTCTTTTGAAAGAAAAGACCTAAATATGTCAGTGGAAAATAAACTATTCATAGAAGGATGCCGAGAATAGTATCGATTTGATGAAAAGAAAAATGATGGAAAGGGCTAGACCATACCCAAACGCATTCTAGAAGGCTGATTTCCCTTGGTCTTGACAAGAGACAAGAGAAAGACCCCTGATAAATGAACAGAGAAAGAAGACATTTCAGAACCACCAAGGATCCATTTAGAAAGACATGGCCAGGGGCGCCTGGGTGGCTCAGTGGGTTAAAGCCTCTGCCTTCAGCTCAGGTCACAATTCCAGAGTCCTGGGATTGAGCCCCACATCCGGCTTTCTGCTCTGCGAGGAGCCTGCTTCCTCCTCTCTCTCTCTGCCTGCCTCTCTGCCTACTTGTGATCTCTGACTGTCAAGTAAATAAATAAAATCTTTAAAAAAAAAAAAAGAAAGAAAGAAAGACATGGCCAAAATTTAGCAAGACAGGAAACAACATGTGTTGGAGAGGATGTCAAGAACGGGGAACCCTCTTACACTGTGGATGGGAAAACAAGTTGGTGCAGCCACGTTGGAGAAAAGTGTGGAGATTCATAAAGAAATTAAAAATAGATCTTCGCTATGACCCTGCGATTGCACTACTGGGTATTTACCCCAAAGATACAGATGTAGTGAAAAGAAGCGCCATCAGAACCCCAGTGTTTAGAGCAGCAATGGCCACGGTCGCCAAACTGATGAAAGAACCAAGATGCCCTTCAACGGACGAATGGATAAGGACGATGTGGTCCATATACACTATGGAGGATTATGCCTCCATCTGAAATGTTGAATACCCAACTTTTGTAGCCACATGGACAGGATTGAAAGAAATTATGCTGAGTGAAATAAGTTAAGCAAAGAAAGTCAATTGTCATATGGTTTCACTTACGTGTGGAGCACAACAAATAACATGGAGGACAGGAGGGAGATGGAGAGGAGAAGAGAGTAGAAGGAAATTGGATGTGGAGGTGAACCATGAGAGACTATTCACTCTGAAAAACAATCTGAGGTTTTTGAAAGGGCAATGGGTAAGAGGTTGGGGGATCCAGGTGGTGGATATTGTAGTAGGCACGGAGGGGATGGAGCACTCGGTGTGGTATAAAAATAATGAATACTATTACGCTGAAAAAATAAAAAAATATTAAAAAAAAAAGACATGGCCATCCACAAGGTGTCTGCATCGGATGAGAAAAGTCATTGAGATCAACCCAATTCAAGCCCCTAAAACAAGGCTCAAGAAATTTCTTGGAAAGTTATTGTTTCTTGATTTGAGAGAGAATGAGTGAGAGAGAGCATGAGAGAGGAGAAGGTCAGAGGAAGAAGCAGACTCCCAAAGGAGCTGGGAGCCGGAAGCAGGATGAGATCCTGCAAGTTTGGTGTCATGACGGGAGCCGAAGGCAGTCTCTCAACCAGGGGAGACAAGCAGGCGGCCATCTCCAGAAATTGGTCAACAACAGCTGAGGCTCACCTGGGCGCCCGCCTCACTGAAGAGCCCAACTCTTGGTTCTGGTTCAGGTGGTGATCCCAGGCTTTTGCCATTGAGCCCTGAGTAAGCTCTGGGCTCAGGACAGAGTCCTTTAGGACTGTCTCTTGGTCCTGCCCTTCCCACATCCCCCACTCACATGTGCTCTTTCCCTAAAACAAACAACGAAAACCCTTCACAGACATGAACAATGGTTGAGCGTGGGAGGTGTGGGGAGTAAACCTACAATCCCCAGGGCAAGAGGGAGGAGCCCAAGATACTGCCTGCCCTCCCAGGGCCCTGCTCCCTCAGCAGCTGCCGCTGCCACGGCATCCACCGCCAGAGGGAGCAACTGAGCCCTGGTAGCCTAGGCCCTAGTACCAAGTAGCTCCAGCAGTGCCCTTGAGCGCAGTGGCTTGGGGGGGCGGGGCTGCGGATAGGTCCAGGGAGGAGGCCAAGGTGGCGACCAGGCGCCTGCCTTCGGGAGAGGAACAGGCAGAATGAGCAGGGAGATCCACAGGGGACTGTCCCAGCTGCTGCAGGATTTCATGCTGGACGTGGCGTGGCACCAGCCACAGACAGAGCCTTGTCTGGCTCTTTGCTTAGCAAGGATACTGTTTTCCGCACTCTGCCTGCCTGCCTCTGTAACTAGTTCTCATCTCTGCCTGTCAAAGGAAGACATAAAATCTTAAAAATTAAGAAAACAACACTCCATATTCTTGTCGATCAGTAGCAACCCATGCGTCAACATTTTATTTTTACTTATTGAAGTGAAGGATTTGGTTTTTTGATTGATGGAGTTGACAGAAGGAGAGAGACAGTGAGAGAGCGAGCCCAAGTAGAGAGGAGGCAGGACAAGCAGGGGAAATTCCTTGCACATAGCCCCAGGCAGGGCTTGATCCCAAGACCCTGGCATCAGGTCCCCAGCAGAAAGCATACGCTTCACAATGAAGCCACCCAGGTGCCCCACTCCAGGATTTAATCGGTGGTTCACTGTTCCATCGGTTGGATTAAGCCACACTTTTTTGGGTCCGCCTTCTCTGTGGTAACACTAACACATGGAGTTTTCCTTGGCTCTTTTGTGATCCCTAAGGATGTTAGGAATCTTTTCATGTGTTTATTGGCTGATGGTTTTCTCCTTGGGAGATTTCTGTTCAAGGATTTTCATTGTTTTGAAGTTACCTTCCTTCCTTTCTGGATTCCTAGTAATCCTATCTGGATTTGGATACAGTTCCTTAGCTGGTATTTCAAGAGAGCATTTCATCGTTTTAGTCTTGTCATTTGGTGGCCAAGATATTTTCTTTCTATACTTGGAATGAGCAGAGTCCAACTTCCCAACCTTTCTTGTGCTTCCTGTTTTTGGTGTCCTGTTCCTCTCATCTCTGCTACCTCGCCCAGATCCTAAAAATGATTTCCTCTTGTATCTTCCAGAAAACGTCTGATGTCCTCTTTCATATTTAGTCTACATGGTGTGGAATTGTGTTTTAGGATCTAATGTTGCATGCGGATATTCAAGATGATTAGCACTGCTTTGTCAAAATCTGCCCTTTTCGGTTTGTCTGTTTGCTCTGGTCATTTCTAGAGTCCTTTGGCAAGAAATCCTATCCCATCAGATTCACCTGTCACTCTCTTTCTCCCTCAGTCTTGTTCTCGCTTCTTTCTTCAGATTTGCTGGGGAAGGACGAGTCCCTTTCATTTCCATGAAAATAGAAGAATTGGCTTATCCACATACACAGGCTCCAGCTAGCTAGGAAAGTGGGATTCCATTCAATCTCTCCATCAAAGTGGTGCCCATTGAAACTTTATAATACCCATCATCCAATCTATGAACCTGTTCTATTAACCTAGGTAACATATTCACATATAGGACATCCCATTGATTCAGATCATAAATTCCCCTTAGTCATCTTTGATGGTGTTCTGGGTGGAGCCTTGCTGGGTAGAGACTGTATAAAGTCTTGGCATAGATGAAGTCTTCGTTTTGGTGCTCTCATCAATAGGATTTTTCAACGTTTGTTCGTATGTCCCTGAATTCCAATGAATTTTTCTGAATTTGTAACTTATATATGATGATATTGAGTAATTCATTGACTGATTCTAATACTTTGTACATTCTCTTAGAATATCTTCCTATACAAATTTCACTCCTTTTTTCCAGTTGTTATACCTTCAATGTTTCCTACGTCACTTGTTATACTCGCTAGGATGTTCCCTTCTAGGCTGGTAGGAGAGTTGTTCAATTTTAGATGTTCAATACAACCCAATTTTGTTTCTGCCTTGGTGAGCTGTTTCGGTATCTCTTCGAAGGAGCACATCATTATGTGTGTATGTGGGTATTGATGCAATCTAACCAATTTAATCTCTTCATGAGAGTATAGAAACCATTGACATTTCATGAAATGAATGAGCCCTTCAATTTTTGTCTTTTCTCTTGCAATTTGTTTCCTTCATCTCTTTCGTGATCCCTTTTTAAAATTACATTTTTTTCTTTAAATGTATTTAATATAAATTTTAAATTTTATATGAAATTTTAAATTCTAATTTAATGTATTTAATTTAAATTAAATTTAATTGGTTTTCATTTTATATGATGATAAATGCTGCCTGCTCCCAAAACTCTGGTCACTTAATGTACATACAAAATCAGAAAAAGGAAGGTTGACTTACAAAGAAGAACCATATAGCTTTTATAGATCCGTCTTTGAAAAGACTAGAGAAATTCCATTCCCAAAAAGAAACCAATTCTCGAGGAAAGAGTAGGATG
The DNA here is from genome assembly GCA_004024605.1 of Pteronura brasiliensis. Classification (NCBI taxonomy): domain Eukaryota; kingdom Metazoa; phylum Chordata; class Mammalia; order Carnivora; family Mustelidae; genus Pteronura; species Pteronura brasiliensis. Next base: position 4,511 of record PJEN01023160.1, on the reverse strand, counting down.
AAATTCACCTTCATCAGCCTATAAACAGATAGAAAATTTAAAAAATGTAAACTCCAAGAAAATGCCAACTCTTTAAAAAAAATTGTAGACGACTTTAGGTAAGATTAACCTTCATGGAGATTGAGGAGGTAAAGGTGGTCGAATTCTTCAGGAGGCAAAAAAGCATGCGAATAACCTTGTAATGAAAGGCAGGAAGACTGACATTCTGAACAAAATTGTTTTATCAGGCAAAAGAAATAAAAATAAAAAAGTATATATAGATAGATACAGATATAGATATAGATATAGATATACACACACATATGTGCTTTTGTGTGTGTATGAGTGTGTGTGTGTGTGTTTGTTTGTATGCATATAATCGATCTCCATCGTAAATGCCAGTTGCTGGGAGCATGACCTTTTTGAGAATAGGGTCCATGGAGATGTAAGTAGCTAGGATAAGGTCATAGTTGAATAGACTGGGCACCGAAATCAGGTGGACTTGAGTCCTTCTAAGAAGGGAAACGAGAGATACACAGATATACACTTAGGGAGAAGGGCATGTGAAGAATTCCAAAGCCAGGCAAATGCTTCAAGCTTGGAGAGGGGCCTGGAACAGATCCTTCCTTAATGTCTAACAAAGGAGCATGGCCTACCAACATTGTAGCCTCTAGAACTGTGACACTGTCCACTTTTGTTGTTTCAGACAGTAGAATTGTAGTATCTTGTAATAACAACCCTACAAAACAAATATAAAACTCGTTAGAGGAAAAGAATCCAACCAGAAGCCCATATGGAATTGAAAAAGGAAAAAATAATATATCTATCAATATATATAGATAAAACTATATTTTTACCTATTAATATATCTAACTCTTTAAACCATTGCAAAGGAAGAAAGATTTGTGAAACCTGTGAAAAGAAAAACAAGCAAACAAACAAACGAAAAATGAGCCCCATGATTCACTCGGCTTTTCACCTGGAGGAGTTCTGGTTGCTGGGGGTAGGGAGCAGATTCCAAGGAAAAGATGGGAGTCTCCCTGGTGTGAGGAAAGAGAGATTGGAAATCAGGAAGGCTGGAGTGATTAAAAGGCCATGGGTTCCAGAAAGAAGCAAGTCAAGTAGAAAACAAGCTCTTGGAAATACACACTGGAGGACTCTGGAGATCTTGCTCAGCAGGCAGCAGTGTGTGTCTAAGAAGATGCCCCAGCTCCTAACAAGGAGTCAAGGCAACTGAACCAGATGGTTGCCAAGACTCATACAAGGCTAGAGTTCATTGCAGTTCCAACCAGCCAGAGGGAAGAGTTCTTTTGGCTTAGTCAGAATATTCAGTAGAGACCCGATAAGGATCATGAGTTAGGAGCGGGATGGAAGGATCCCTCAAAGAAAGCTTTCCCTACAGAATCCCTAAACAAGTGGCAGAACCATTGGAGAGTCAGAATTACCTACTACTATCTCACTGCCCGTGGGACAGTCAGGAATAGAAGGCAGAGAGCAGCCTGCAAAGGACTCAGGTCACCGCAAGGAAGGCAGTTCAAAAGGGAGTAAGGAATCGACGGGAAAAAGAAATCACGACGAGCGAGGTAGTAGACTTCAACATTTCAACAATAGCCTTCTGATGGAACGAATACAATTCTGTTGAAAGAAAAGCCCTAAATATGTCAGTGAAAATAAACTACCCATAGAAGGATGCCGTGGATAGTATCGATTTTGTGAAAAGTAAAATGATGAAAAGAGCTAGACTGGACCCAAATGAATCCTAGAAGGCTGATTTTCCTGGGTCTTGACAAGAGACAAAGAAAGACAAAAGATAGAATGAACAGAGAATGAAGACATTTCACAACCACCAAAGACCCATTTAGAAAGCCATGTCCGAAATTAGCAAGAAAGGAAACAACATCTGTTGGAGAGGATGTGGAGAAGGGGGAACCCTCTTACACTGCGGGTGGGAATGCAAGTGGGTGCAGCCACTTTGGAGAACAGTGTGGAGGTTCCTCAAGACATTAAAAATAGAGCTTCCCTATGACCCTACGGTTGCACTACTGGGTATTTACTCCAAAGATACAGATGTCGTGAAAAGAATGGACATCTGTACCCCAATGTTTAGAGTAGCAATGGCCACAGTCGCCAAAATCTGGAAAGAACCAAGATGCCCTTCATCGGACAAATGGATAAGGAAGATGTGGTCCATATGCACTATGGAGGATTATGCCTCCATCTGAAAGGATGAATACCCAACTTTTGTAGCAACATGGACAGGACTGGAAGAGATTATCCTGAGTGAAATAAGTGAAGAAGAGAAAGTCAATTGTCATATGGTTTCACTGATTTGTGGAGCATAACAAATAGCATGGAGGACAAGGGGGGTGGAGAGAAGAGAGTTGAGGGAAATTGGAAGGGAAGATGAACCATGAGATACTATACACTCTGAAAAATGATCTGAGGGTTTTGAACGGGTGGGGGTGAGAGGTTTGGAGATCCAGGTTGTGGATATTGTAGAGTGCACTGATTGCATGGAGCACTGGGTGTGGTACAAAAATAATGAATACTGTTATGCTGAAAAAAAAAAAAAAGACAGGGCCATTCTCATGGTATCTGTATCCGATGAGGCAACTCATTAAGATCAACCCTATCCAAGCCCATAAAACAAGGCTCAAGAAATTTCTTGAAAGATTTTCTTTCTTGACTTGAGAGACAATGAGTGAGAGAGAGCATGACAGAGGAGAAGGTAAGAGAGAGAAGCAAACTGCCCATGGAGCTGGGATCCCGAAACGGGATGAGTTCCTGCAAGTCCGTGGTCATGACCTGAGCCAAATGAGATCTCTCAACCAAGGGAGACAAGCAGGCCCCTGTCTGCAGAAATGGGTCAACAACAGCTGAGGCGCACCTGGGCAGCACTCTCAGAAAACAGTCCAACTCTTGGTTCTGTGTCAGGTGGTGATCTCAGGCTCTTGCTATTGAGCCCTGATGCAAGCTCTGGGCTCAGGACAGAGTCCCCTAGGACTCTCTCATGGTCCTGCCCTTCCCACCTCCCCCACTCACATGTGCTCTTTCCCTAAATCAAACCAAGAAAAACCTTCACAGAAATGAACAGTGGTTGAGAGTGGGAAGGTTGGGGAGAGAAGCGACAAGCCCCAGGGCAGCAGGAGGAGCCTGAGATGCTGCCTGCCCTCCCAAGGCAATGCTCCCTCAGCTGACCCCGCCACCCCAGCTGCCACAGCCACAGGGAGCAGCTGAGCCTTGAGAGCCTAGGCGCTAGAGGAAGTAGCTCCTCCAGCGCCTTCTGAGCCAGATGGCTTGGGGGGTTAGGGCTGCAAATGGGTCCAGGGAGGAGGGGAAGGTGGCGCCCAGGCGCCCGTCTTCGGGGGAGGGGCATGCATGACATGCAGGGTGATCAGCAAGGGACTCTCCAATCTGCTGCAGGGCTTCACACTGGACCTGGCAATGCACCACCCACGGCTCTTTGCTTAGCAGGAAGCCTGTTTTTTGCTATCTCTCTGCCTGGCTCTGTACCTACTTCTCATTCTCTGTTTGTAAGAGGAAGAAATATAATCTTAAAACAAATAATAAAACAACCCTCAATATTCTTGTCGTTCCTTAGGACCCCGTGCATCACCATTTTATTTTTATAGATTGAATTGAAGGAATTGGTTTTCTGATTGAAGGATTTGACAGAAGGAGAGAGACAGTGAGAGAGGGAGCCCAAGTAGGGAGGAAGGAGGACAAGCAGGGGAAGTGCTGAACAGAGAGCCCCAGGCAGGGCTTGATCCCAAGACCCTGGCACCAGGACCGCAGCAGAAAGCACATGCTTCACAATGAAGCCAACCAGCTGCCCCACTCCAGGATTAAATCAGTGCTTCACTCTTCAATCCGTTGGATTAAGCCACACTGTTTGGGTTTGCCTTCTCTGGGGTAACACTAACACATTGTGTTTTCCTTGGCTCTTTTGTGATCACTGAGGATGATTGGAACCTTTTCATGTGTTTATTGGCTGATGGTTTTCTCCTTGGGATATTTCTGTTCAAGGATTTTCCTTGTTTGGAAGTTACCTACCTTTCTTTCTGGATTCCTAGTAATCCTATCTGGATTTGTATACAGTCCCTTAGCTGGTATCTTGATAGAGCCTTTCATCATTTTAGTCTTGTCATTTGGTGTGCAAGATGTTTAGTTTTTAAACTTGGAATGAGTAAAGTCCAACTTCCTAACCTTTCTTGTGCTTCCCATTTTTGGTGTCCTGTTCCACTCATCTCTGCCACCTCGCCCAGATCCTAAAAATGATTTCCTCTTGGTTCTTCCAGAAAACGTCTGATGTCCTCTTTCATCTTTAGGCTACATCGGTCTGGAATAGCGTTTTAGGTTCTAATGTTGCATGGGGATATTCACATCATTGATTACCGTTTTCTCAAAGTCTGCCCTTTTCTGCTTGTCAGTTTTTTCTGGTCATTTCAAGAGTCCTTTTGTAAGAAATCCTACCCCATCAGATTCTGCTCTCACTCTCTTTCTCCCTCACTCTTGCTCTCGCTTCTTTCTTC
>PJEN01023159.1:0-20509 GCA_004024605.1 Pteronura brasiliensis | reverse complement strand
TGGCCTGTTTCACTCCGCATCCCGTCCCCCAGGTCCATCAGCTGTGGCCGGTGTCAGGGTGTCCCTCCGTGGGACCGAGGGACAGTCGGGCGTGTGGACAGACCACGTGTATCCATCCGCGCACCCGTCGATGGACGGGGAGGCTGCTCCCGTGGGTCAGCGGCTGTGAACGCGGGTGTGCAGCGTCCACACGCGTCCCATGCTCTGGGGCAGCCCTCGGTGGCGGGATACACGGAAGCTCCATGTTTTACCCCAGGGGCCCCCTCAGTGTGTCCCAGAGCACCTGCCTCTTCTTCCCAGCAGCGGAGCACGAGGTCTCAGTCTCCCCACACCCCTGCTAACCCTTGTCATTTTCTCTTCTGCGTTGTTTGGTCACACGCAGCCCGGTGGGTGTGAGGTGACGGTCTTCTGGCTTCAAGTCTATTCTCAGAGGCTGAGGGGCCTGGCGAGGACGGCGCGGAGCCAGAGGTGGGTTTCAGGCTGCCCGGCTCCTGAGCCCCGGGCTTGCTGCCCTTCTCTTCCCTGGGGAGACCATCCCTGGCTCCTGTCTGGTCAGAGGCAGAGGGGATGAGCCACACACCTGTCTTGGGGGCACTGACCCAAGGATCGGGGAGCCCCGAGGCCTCCTGCCCCTGGAATGCCCGGCGGGTCCGTGGGCCAGAGCCGAGGTCTGGACGTCTGGCTGGGATGTGGGCCCGGGCCTCCCTGTCCGGCCGGAACCCAGGGAGCTGGACACCGGACGTGGGTCCCGGGGCTGACATTTGTGACTTTACAGTCGTCCTTTATCGTGCTGTTTGATTGCGTTGAGCTGATGCCCGCGGTGCCGGAAGCAGGACTTTATGGCTGTGGGTTCGCCCAGAGCCCGCCTGCCTCTGTCCGTGTTTGCTTTGTGAGGCGCGTCTACGTCAGCCCTGCCCTCGGTTGCCCCACGAGGTGCTCGGACGCCCCCAACGTGGCAGGAGGTTGGAGAGGCGCCCAGCACGGTCCTGGATGGCATCGGGGCAGTGGGGACACGTGGACAGAGCGCCCCAGGCAGTGCTGCCCAGCGTTTCCATTCTGGACCTTCTCAGGGACGATGTGTACCTGATTCTCTTCATTAGTAACAGTAACTTCTCCAAGCAGAAGCCCGTGTTATGCCCGAGAATGCGACCAGCTCAGACGCGTTAGGAATTCCTCCAATGAGGTCCCATCCTGGTCCCCACTGATGGGCCTTTGGGAACACAGGGCTCCCTGGCGTCTGCCCTCTGAGCCCCGAGTCCCAGGCCCCTGGACATGGGAAGAACAGTGCCCACTTGCCGTTGCTGGCTTCCCTGAGCGGGGGAGTGACGTGAGGGGCAGGGCCAGAGGCTGGGAGGACGGGGGTGACCACAGGCCACCCACGAGCACCCCACCCACAGGGGGGTCCTTGCTAAAGCACATTGTCTGGGCTGTGCCTAGTGGGGAAGGCAGGCAAGGTTTTCCTGCCCTGTTGGGTGGCGGGCATCTGTCCTCCTGGAGACGCAGAGTCTCTTCCACAGTGGGCTGGCCATCGTGCTGCCCTCGCTGGGGTGTAATGGGGCTGGGACAGCCTTTGTGGGTCCCCCTGCGCTGGCTCTGAGGCATGTGGGCACTCCTAAATGATTTTAACATGAAATATTTGCTGAGAACAGTAACGGTGGGGGCTGGCAGCTCTGTTGTTTGGGAAACACGTGGGTATCCTGCTGGAGAGCATAGAAGCCCTCTGGGCTACAGGGCACGCGTGTGTCTGTGACCTGACTTGGTCACTGGCCAGAGCACTTACGGCCCTTGCTGGAAGGCTGGACAGCCCGAGCTGTGTGTCCCTCCCTGTGTGTTTCCTGGAGGTGCGTCTTCTCATGCGTCTGGTCACGGCCCCTCGACACTCGAGGCTGGTGAGGCTCAGGGCAGCACAGGCTGGGGTCCCGTTGTGCACCTGGAGCTGGAGAGCCTGCCACGCAGTGGGGTCAGGACCCCCGGCCCCCGTGCGATGTGGCCCTGGGCTAGAGCTGCGTGGATGGCCCGGCCTGCACCAGCCCTGGCCTGCCTGGTGGGGACAGGGATGTTCAGGGTCTCTGGGAATCAAGGTCGGTTCAGAGCAGGGTCCTGTGGTCCCCGAAGTCTGCAAACCACCTTCCCCCGGGGCACAGTCACCCTGGTCAACGCTGTGGGTCCTTTGGGGAAGGCAGGGAGACGGTGACCAGCAGGGCCCCGGGGTCCTCCCTCCAAGCGAGGGGTCGGGGTCCATGAACTGGCTCGAGCCTCAGAGCTGAGCGGGGTGGGGGGCCGTGTGTATCTGTGGGCGGGGTTAGGGGGGGTTTGCTCGCTGCACCCTCGTAGAGGTGGGCTACGGATCCCGGGGTCCCCGGTCGACTTCCCTGCTAGGAATGCCGAGACCCACCAGCCGTCCCGTGGGTCTCTGCCAGCCGGACTGGGCCGCCTGCCGCCTGCACTTGGCCGTCCATCCCACGGGCCACGTCCAGCTTGCATTGGCGGCTGAGCGCCCTGCCGGGCCCCCGTCCCCGGGATCCAGCTGCTCTCACGGCGTCTACATTCCAGGTCAGAGGCTGCCGTCCCCCGCAGAGAAGAGTGACCTCGGACCCCCGCGGGCCTGCATGGGGGGCCCCCTCGGTCGTGGTGCGACAGGCATGTCTGGGCCGCCTCGGGGTGGGCAAGAGGCTCCCCCGATAGATGGCACTGGCGTCAACCCCCTCATGCTTCTGGGCCTCCCTGGCCCGTAGTTCCACCAACCGGCCACAAGGCCTGCGATGTGGACCGCGGGCTCCCTGCTCCGTGGGCGCGGATTTGCACCCCTAAATTTGGCCTGCCCCCCCGCTTCCCCCCACGTCCCCCCGCTTCCTGCTCCACCATCCCAGCCCGGCGTCTGCTGCAGAGGGCGGGCGTTGGGGGGCAGTGGGGAGCCCGGCGAGGAGCTTGTTTCTGTCAGGACTTGGAGGGGACATTCTTCGCGGTGTCTTTCCCTCTCCTGCTCAGGGAGGCGCTTGCCCCTAAATATCATTTTATTTTTACCGCATGAGCCTTGCTCATGGTATCAGACTCTTATTAACACTATTTTAGAAAATTTGAAATTGTTGCCTTTGTTTTTTGAGAACTCAAACAGCAGCGTGTGGAAGCAGCTTTCCCGGCCAGCGGTCCCGCGGCCACTGCTGCCCAGAGCTGCTCAGGCCCCCAGGCCCTCGGACCCCGGAGCTGAGAACAACAGAAAGTGCGTCTCACGGTTCTGGGGCTCAGGGGGAGTCTGTCCTGCCCTGTCGGCTTCTGGTGGTCCCTGGGCTTGTGGCCACGTTGCTCTAGCCTCTGCCACCGTGGTCACGTGGCCGTCATCCTCGCATCTCTGGGTGTCTCTTCCGGGCTCTTGTGAGGACGCCTTTGTTTGATTTAGGCCGTAAATCCAGGTGGTCACGTCTCACCGTCCTTCAGACCCTTGTTCCAAATAAGGTCACCCTTGAGGTCCCCAGGTGGACGTGTTTTTGGGGCACCAGGAACCACTGCAGGGCACTGGGACGCACGTAAGGACCCTGCGTCCCCCGCACTAACCCGGTCGCACCCCGACTCCGTCCGGCGCCAGGCGGGGGATGGCTGAGACGTGTCTGGACCCAGGTCACTCTCAGCACGGTCCGCCGCAGTGAGCGAGCCACAAAGTGACAGTCTCACCCTGGCCCAGAGCCAAGGTGGCAGGAAGGGGACGCCGCCTGTCCCCTGCTGGCCCTGCTGCGGCGGGCTGGCGGTAATGGGGGGTTGGAGCCACCTGGGGGCCATGCAGGACGGAGGACGGTCCCGCTCACGTCCCCTTTCCCTCCGAGCGGAGGGCCTATGGTGGCGCAGCGTTGCCCCAGGTCCCCGGGGCGGGTGCCGCACAGACGGTGCTCTTTAGTCTGGGCTCTCCGGTCCAGGCTCTCCAGTCCAGGTGCTCTGGTCTGGCTCTCCGGTCCTGCGGCCTCAGCTGGTACCGCTCGGCTGGAGCCGGGAGCCGCGTGCCCGGTGCGTGGCCAAGACTCTGGGATCAGGCTCTGTGCTGGGTGTTGTGTGGCTCAGCGGTGTCAGGAAGGCGGACGGGCCTGGGGCGATGAGTCCCCCTTCCCCAAACAGACCCGTGACTGGGCGACTGCCTTCTTCCCGCCTCTCAGCCCCCAGCCACCCCTCTGCCCTCGCTCTTTGGGGCCCCTCCAAGACCCCCTTCCAGCTGCTTCCTGGGCGGGGGTCCTCGGCCAGGGCAGGGGCTGAGGGGCTTGGGGGGATGCATTGGAGGATGTGGGGGGTGCATTAGGGTGGTGGGGCAGTGTAGGGGAGCGTCAGCGGGGGGAGGGCCAGTGTGGAGGGAAGGGTGTGGGAAGCGTGGGAGCATCGGCGGCGGCGGGGGCCGTGGGGCTCCTGCTCCCTCCATCCCTGCACACACCAGCCTCAGTGTCCAGGAGCCCCAGGTGTCTGAGCGCCCGTGTCCTGGTGACCCCCGCCTCCCCATTCTCGGGGCTCACAGCCTGCATTTATGAAACCCTGAAGTCCCTCTCGGCACCTCAGCCTTCCAGCACCGAGTGACAGTCCCCTCTGTGAATCCGCCTCTGCTGGAGACCGCTGTCACGGCTCGGGTCTCTCCGATGTGCTCCAAGTCTCTGTGGCTGACAGGCCGACGTTCCAGCCAGCCGCTCAGAGCTGGGGGGGGTGCAGCTCAGAGCCTTGGCGGTTTGCAGGAGCCCAGGCTATGACCTCTGCTCTGCTTTGGAAGGACAGGCCTTGCCTCGCCCCCAGGCCCGGTGGGGTGTCCTGGGACAGAGCCCTCCTGCCCCGGGAGCGGGGTCCGCAGCCCACCATGCTGCGGGCTGGCTGCAGGGCCCCGCGGAGCTCTGATGGGCGGAGGAGGAGAAGTGGGGCAGTGGCTCCTGGAGGTCTGGGAAGACCATGCGAGGTCAATAGCCGCCGTGGCGCCCCTGCCTGCGTCCCCGGCCGTGGACTCTCCAGCAGTCTTCTGTGGTCCCTTGGCCGAGGCCCGGGGCCTGGTTCTCGGGGGTCATGCGGGTGTGACCCTAGGGAGCTCGCTGCCTGAGAGCAGAGTCTGAGGCACAGAATCAAGCCTAAGCTGTCTTTCAGGGATTTGCAGGGGTGGGGGTGTGCGGTGCTGATGTGGCCCTGAGCAGGTTGGTGGAGGGTGTGGGGGTCACTCACCCTGGGGCCGGTCCCTGCAGCTGCAAATACTATTTCTTCATGGTCCATTGGTCGGGGGGAGGGGAGGATTTGCCCTCTCGTGACCCTCCCCCATGGGTCAGAACGTCCCCCAGGGTGTGCCCACGTGGGTGCTGGCCGGGTATACTGCTGACTCTGGGGGTGACGGTCCCTGAGGACAGAGCTCTGGCTTGGGCCTTGCTCGCTGCTCGCCTGGACTGCAGCATGGCCTGACGTCCGGTTCTGCGCTGGTTCCCAGAGCAGCCGAAGCAGATTTGGCTGAATGTCCCCGCCCTGGAACAGTGTAATGAGCCCAGGGCCGGGAGGTCCGCGGATGGGGGTCTGGACGGGCCTCTGGAGGTGGACAGAGCCCTTGGTGTCTCGTGTGAGTGCCTGCCACGGGTGTCACAGTGGTTGGCAGAGGGATGACCGGGTCCGAGGGGCCCAGACCTCTTTCCTGGGTCTCCCCCGGGCTTGCTCGGTGGCCCAGAAGCAAAGTGGCCCTCGTGGCAGGTTGTAGACTCTGCACAGCGGAACGCACAGCCCCCCTGCTGACCACAGGGCCACTCCCCGGTGGCCAGGTTCCTGTCCAGCAGCCAGTACCCACAGTTTTCCTGGGTATGGATTTGCTTTTCCTGCCCACGGAGCTGCTGTTGGCCCGTTGTCCCTAGACCCAGCAGTATCTCCTTCACGGCCTTGGGCCCCTCCCCCCCGGCTCCCCAGCTTCCCGCCGGTGCTTTCCTCTTGGAGCAGTGAGGGCAGCCGGACAGCGAGACACACGACGCCCATAGGTGCTGGCCTGATAAGGCAGGATGACCTGCGGAGCTCAGCTCCAGCGTCCGCTGGGCCCTTTCGCGGTCGCAGCTCCTCTGCTGGGTGGCGGCTCCTTGTTCGTTCCTTGTCCCTCTGACCTTGACGCTTCGCAGCAGCGCTGTCAGGCGTCTTGTCAGCGTCCCTCAGCTGGAGTCTGGCGGGCGATTTCTCAGGGCTGAGTGGAAGCTCTGCAGAAGCGAGGTGCCCTTCTCAGGGCTCCATACCCGTGGGGGTGACCGGGGTGACAGTGGGCTCCTGACAGGGCTCACCTCCCCCGCGGGGGTGACGGGGTGTCTGCCGGGTCTCTCTACCACTTCTGCTACTTCTGACCATTTTTCTTTCCAAAAGGTTTTATGTATTTATTTGAGAGAGAGCATGAGCAGGGGGAGAGACAGAAGGAGAGGGAGAAGTAGACTTGGACCCCGCCACGGACTCCGAGATCAGAACCTGAGCCCGAGGCAGCCACTGAACTAACTGAGACACCCAAGCGCCCCTGCTTCTTACCATTTTTCTACTTCTTGACTAATTTACCTTTTTTCTACTTTTTAACAGATGAATATCTGTAGGAAGTTACTTTGAGTCTGTAACTTGTTTCTCTTTGGACGTGGGCCCGCTGATGGCAGGACGGGTCCGTAGACGCCACAGCGATCTGTCCCACGGGGTGTGGTGCTGAATTCTACTTCCCTCTCTCCTGTGCTGGATTTGGGATTCCTCCCTAAGAGTGAGCCGTTCCTTCTCGCGTATTTACTTGTCTAGTCATTTGTATCACAATGGATCATTGATATTTGTTTTATTCTCCAGGTGATAATCTCATTTTACAGCCACTAATTTTTTTGCTTAAATTACTCCAGCTCCGGCCTTTGGGTGCGGCCCCAGGTGGCCTCCTGGGCCCTTCTGACGCTCCTCCATCATTTTTTGAACACTTCCTTATTTCCTGCTGCCACAGAACACTCCAGGTTTATCTCATAATTTCCTTGTCTAGAAGCTCAATTCCTCCTCCTAGGAGCCCTGTTTCTTCTACTGGAGAATGGTATTTTAAAACCAAGAGCCAGGGGTGCCTGGCTGGCGCAGTTGGAAGGGAGTGCGAATCTTAATCTCAGGCTCATGAGTTCAAGACCCACATTGGGTGTGGAGGCTACTTAAAATAAAAAATAAAAATAATAAAAACCAAGACCTGGGTCCTGGGTGTGGTCAGCTGCTCAGGGGGTGTAGGTCCTCTTAGTGGGCCACTCTAGAACAATACATGTATGTATATTAACTACATACACATGGTCGTCCACTTACCTATTTCTGTTATCTATGTATCTCCATCCGTCAGTCCGTCTGTCCATTCATCCATCCGTCTGTCTGTCCATCCATCTGTCCATCTGTCCATCTGTCCATCCATCCATCTATCCATCCATCCATCCATCCATTTGTCCGTTCGTCCATCCGTCCATCCATCCGTCTGTCCATTCATCTGTCCATCCATCCGTCGTCCATCCATCCGTCTGTCCATCCATCCATCCATCCATCCGTCCATCCATCCATCCATCTGTCTGTCCGCCTGTCCATCCATCCGTCCGTCCACCCATCTGTCCATATGTCCGTCTGTCCGTCCGTCCATCGTCCATCCGTCCATCCATCCGTCTGTCTGTCTGTCCATCCATCCATCCGTCCGTCCATCCATCATCCAACTATTTACCCAGTGCGTATTGTTTGAAGCCACTGGGGTTGGGTGTTTTGTTATGCAGCAATAGCTGACTGATACTTGTAGCTGGGACTTTGCAAACTATATTTCCAGCTGGTTTCTGGAAGTCCCCATTGAAAGGCGGGGAGCAGGAATGCATTTCCTCCCCATTTCCAGCTTCACCAGAGCCCCTCCAGCCACAGCTCTCTTGGGCAGTCCCACCACCAGCCATGCCAAACCCCTCAGGGCCCCTTTCTGCAGCCCACCTCCCAGCCATGGGAGTGGAAGCTGTTCTCTGCTGCTGCTAATGTCAGTGCCTCAGGACCCCTTTTTGCTTGCTCTTCCAGCCTCCAGCACCTGAGTAACCAATTCTCTCTGTTTGAAACACCCAGTGTGGTTTCCTTTTTCTGTTGGGACAGTAATTGATACAGGGTGGATTTTTGGTTCAGCCCAGGGTGCAAGGGCTAGAGAGAGACTACAGAGCAGGTGAGGGGGGAAAGCAGGTCCCCAGACACTGAGCGTCCGGGAGGAGGGGCTTCACAACTTGTGGGTGCCACAAAAGCAGGATTTCGGGGATGCATAGGACTAAACAGAACAGAGAGGAAGAGAGAAGGGTCTTGCATCAATGACATCATGACTTCCACCTTGAGAAATTAGAAAAGAAAAAGAGAGCTAATTAAACCCAGAGTAAGAAAAGAATATCACAGATAAGATGAAGCAGAAAACAAAAGGAAGCACCAGAGGAAAATCAATGAATTGGAACACTGGTTCTTTGAGAAGATCAATGAGATTGATAAACTGATAGGAAACAGAGAAGACACGAAGTGTGAACACTAAGAACGAGAGGTGACATCACTACAGAGCCCACAGATGTTGGGATGATGATAAAGGGAACATTATGAACAACTTCCTGCCAGTAAATGTAGCAACTGAAACGAAATGGAGACTTTTTTTTTTTTTTAAGATTTTATTTATTTGATAGAGACTGATCACAAGTAGGCAGAGAGGCAGGCAGAGAGAGAGGGGGGAAGCAGGCTCCCTGCTGAGCAGAGAGCCCGATGTGGGGCTTGATCCCAGGACCCTGAGACCATGACCTGAGGGGAAGGCAGAGGCTTAATCCACTGAGTCCCCCAGACGCCCCTGGAGAAATTTCTTGAAAGACATAATTTACCGAAGCTCACTCAAGCTGAAGTAATTTGAAAAGCTCTTTATATTAAAGAAAGAGAAAACAAACCTTAAAAACCTCCCACAAATAAGGCTCTAGGCCCAGATTCGTCTTTACTAGTGAAATCCATCGAACGTTTAGGGAAGGAATGACACCAGTGCTGCACAGGCTCTTCCAGACAAATCAAAGAGGAAGGAACACTTCCTGCCCTTTTCTCCGAGGCTGTATTAATTATCCTGATGCTAAAACCCACACAAAGACGAGCAGTAGAACAAAACTATAGACCAACATCCCTCACGAACATAGTTGCAAAAATTCTGAGCTAAAATTCGGCAAATCAAACCTAACCACGTGACAATCATGCCTAACTGGGTTTTGTTCCAGCAATGCAAGGCTGTTGAGAATTCAAAGTCCGTGCAGGTCGCCGTATTACCAGACTAAACAGCAAAAACCATATAACCCTCTCTTTAGATGCTGGAAAAACCCATTTAGCAAAATTCAACACCCATTCCTATACAAACTCTCAGCAAACTTAAAGTAGAAAAGACTTTCCTGAGAAAGGGCATTTATGAAATGCCACAGCTGACATCGTACTTAATGACCGAATGCTTTTCCCTGAACGTGGAAACGTGACTGGGACCTAGGCTCATACCTCGTCTGGGCGACGCGTGCCGAAAACCACGGCGGGCGCACTAAGGAATGAGAAGCGTCTGGCAAAGGAAGAAGTAAGACTTATTCACAGGTGACATGACCTTCTATGTAGGAAATCTAGAATCTACAAAAAAGCTGCTATAATTAGTGGGTGAGTTTATCAAGCTTGTAGGTAGCATAAGAAAAACGTACAAAAATCAATTATATTTTTATAATCTGGCAACAATCAAACACCGAAATAAAAACCCCATTTTCAAAAGCGTGAAAAACATAAAATACTGAAAAAAAATCTGATAGTGGACGCGAAAGGCCCTGCAACTGAGCCCCACACACTGCTTGGAAAAATGAAAGGCATGAGCTGGGGAGAGCCAGACCACGTCTGCGGCTTGGAAGACGGGGGTCGGTAAGACGGATTCTGCCCGAACTTGGTTGTAGATACAATGCGGTCTCAGCCCAAGTCTGAGCAGGCTCTTTCGTCTTCCTTAAATGTGTGCTGGATTTCCTCTCCCAGGAGAGGCAAACTAGCCTGTAGGGTGAGGAAAGAGGTCGGAGGTACCTCTTGAGCAGGGAAGGGGCACGTGGATTCTTTCACGGGTGACGGCTGTACGCAGGGTCGCCTGACTGTGGCGACCGCCTCAGGTGCGTGTTTATGTCCAACGCACGGCCTGGACCCTAGGCAGGCTCGGTGTGTGCGTATGAGCTACACCTCAGGAAAGCTGTTTTAAAATATTTTGAGTTGCAGATATTAGATGAAATTTTGTTCTGAATTTTCCAGAGCAGAAATCAGGAGTGTCTCACAAAACCATAGCCGTAATTTATAAGAGGAACACGACATGCTAAAATTATTTTGGCAATTAGAGATTTGAAAGTAATCATAAAAATATATTCAAGGCAAAACTGTAATGACGGTAAAAGAACGCCAGTGATTGCGGTGGTCTTGAGGGAGGGCTGAGTGGGCCGAGGGAGTGGGAGTCGGGGGGCGCGTTCGCTCCGACTCATAGAACATCACGCGCTTGAGGCTTCTACGCAAAAGGAAAACCGAGTGAGGACATCAGGGATCCCAGGGTGCGTGCGTGAGCGTGACAGACCATCCAACTGTATTGCACATACATGAAGTGACTTCCCTAGGGGCTGGGGGGGCACAGGGCGCTGTCCTTGGGGGCTCCGCAAGGGACCCGATACCACCTGGAACATCTGATTTCCTGTCACTCATACCGGGTTTCTCCAAAGAGCCGCCGTCAGCCCTCTGTGAAACAGGGCCACAGCTCTGTCGTTCTGCGGACACAGTGGGCTCAGGGCAGAGACAGTCCCAGGATCCACTCTACGGCTCTGCCGCTCTCTGGCTCGAGAGCTCACGGTGATGGTTCACCCTCCCCGACCCTTGGTTTCCTCACCTCCAGGATGGAGTAATGTGAGCCCGAGCCTCCCAGAACCGTGGGGGGTTCGATGAGCTGTGGCAGCTCAGCACCCGGCCACTGCCTGTAGATGACAGGCATTGCGACGCGTGAGCTCTGCAGGCTGCTATGGAGGGCGAACCCCATCAGCCCGGAGATGTCATTTCTTTACCACTCATTTAGCCACAGACCCGTTTGCCCACCTACCAGCCACCCATCCCCATGCCCATCTCTTCACCTGCCCACATCCATCCATCCATCCATCCATCCATCCAACCATTCAGTCATCCATCTGTCCACCGGTCCATCCATCCGTCCGTCCACTCTTCATCCACTCACCCCCATCCTCCCTATTTCCTCTTTTCTCCCCTTCCTCCCTTTACCACCACTCAGCTCCCCAGAAGCAAAAATCACTGAGCACATCCAGATGGCCCATTGAGGAGGCCACATAGGCAGCAGCCCTCAAGGCACTTATAGCAAAAAGGCCAGCAGTGGGACACATTCTGGCTGGTGTGGTGAGGACAACAGTCAGAGCAAGGGCATGACGCTTGGACCAGATCTCGAGGTGGGGGCGATTGCCCAAAGGCAGCTGTGGGGCCTGGGCCTGCGCACCCCAGATCTTTCAGAATCTTTGAAGGTGCGTGTAGTGGGCACGTGGTGGGGTCTGAGTTCCCCCTTCTGATGTCTTGGGGAGGACACGGGCAGGCATGGGCGCAGCTGGCATGCTGTTTCCTGCTCTTGGGTCCTCAGACGCTCACGTGCCGGGGCTCTGTCCCCGTGGCTGGCTGGGGCTGGGGTTTCCCTGGGTGTCCGTGGGATGAGAACCCATGATGTCTCTGGGCGCACTCTCCGTCTGCCTGACCAGGCTCGGCCAGAGCTGTGGAGCTGGGCTTGGGCATAGGGTCTGAGAAGGGCACATGTACGTATATGTGAGAGAGAGAGAGGGAGAGAAAGAGATTTGAAGGAATTGTGGGGGGCTGCAGGCTGGACATCGGGGAAGAGCTGATGTTGCTGCTCCAGACCAAAGGCCACCTGGAAGCAGAACGCTTTCCTCCTGTGGGACCCTCTGTCTTTTCGCTCCGGCAGCCTTCAACTGCTTGGGTGCGGCCCACCCGCACAATGAAGGGTGATCCATTCGCATGGCAGCATCTAGACTGGCGTTTCGACGATACCACGGCCTAGCCCTGTTGACACATAAAATTAACCTTCACACCAGGTGACTCAAAACGGGGTGTTGGTGGGCTGGGGACACACCTGCCATCTTCAGGTCTCTCCGGCAGGTGTGAGGCTCCCTCTTCTCTCCACAGCCTTCCTTCCTTCTTCCTCCCCTCCCCCACAGCCCCCCTTCCTGATGAGTCAGGTTTGTGGACAGAACGCGGTGAGACAGTCACTTGAGGCTGTTTTGTGGTCTCCCTGTGGTGAGGTCATGCAAGCCTCAGGGACGGTGTCTTGTCAGGGTAAACACTGCTGGGCATGGGGCCTGGCAGGGAGGCTCCGGGCGTCCCGGCCCCGTGCTGGGGGTCCACCTGTTGGGGACGGGCGGTCAGTGTCTCCTCGATGACCTCCCACTGCCGCTGGGCCGGGCTGTGTGCCCCCTGGGCCCTGGGGAGAGCGCGCTCCAGCTGCAGACGGGACACTTCCAGGGGCACGTCTGTCCCCGCGGTAGAGGTGGTGGGGGTTTGTGTCACAGCATACCAGGCGCCCGCGGCCCGATATGGGCATCTCCGTCCCGTACGCTGCAGAGCCTGCGTCCCACGACTCACCTGTGAGCCGCCCCACGGCCACAGTGAGGCAACCCAGCCGGCCGCCGAGCAGGGCTCTGAGGGTCGCGCTGAGAGTGGGAAGCTGACCCAGAGTCTGGTGGCACTGGTCACCCCGGCCTGATGCATTCACCACCTGCTTCTGCAGGCTCCTTCCCCCCACATACTCTGAGCCTCTGTCCTGTGCCTGGCGGCCTGATGTCACTGCTGCTCAGGGTGCCACCCGAGACCCCGCAGCTGGGCCAGGAGGGTTTGGCTCAGACCTCTGGGCCTCAGGTCAGCGCAGCTGCCCCACACATAGGACACATAGGGCTGCCCTTCTCAGACCCCAGTAGTGGACTCCCACCTTCTCAATCTTAGGGGAGGACCCCACCTTCTCAGTCCCTGTAGAGGACTCCACATCCCCATCTCAGTAGAGGACCCCAACTTCTCAGTCTCAGGGAAGGACCCCAGGTTCTCAATCCCAGGGGAAGACCCCACTTTCAGTCCCAGGGGAGGACCCACCTTCTCTGTCCCAGGGGAGGACCCCACATTCTCAATCCCAGAGGAGGACTCCTGCCTCTAATGCTCAGGGCAGGAAGGGCTGGGCCGGGTGACCATTGCGGGGCCAGGATTTTCTCTGAAGCCCACCAGGGCAGAGGAAGCCTGTCATGGAAAATCGCGGTCCCTGTCCTTGGGTTTCCCCAGGGCTCGGTGCCAGCTTGTCTGGCCCCACAGGAAAGGGGATAGTGGGCCTGCGGGCCCATCTGGCTCTGGTTTCCTAATCCCTGTTTCTCCTGGCTCAGACCATACGCTTGTGCCCGGGTCCCTGGGTTCCTGAATGAGGACAGTTTCCAGGCCTGCAGCTGGCGTCAGACTGAGATGGGAGAAGGGGCTTCATCGCAGGCCCCCTGGGAGGGGCAGGCTCCCTGCCCTTGGCTCCCGGTTACCCTGTCCGACCCTGGCCCCTCGATGGGACCCCCCAGGAGTCGTCAGGTGGTGTGAGCAGTGTCTCGTCCTTAGATGCTGTCACTGTGGCGTGGAGGTCCTGTCTGCAGGGGAAGGGCCACCGGGAGGTGAGACGGTAGGCCACTGTGCTGACTGGGTTCGGATGCTCCTCAGAGGGGAGCCTGGGCCAGGGAGACAGGGTGTCCCATGCCCCCACCTGTGGCATCCACCTTCCCCAGAGTCTTGCTGATGTTGATGCGAGTCCCTCCCCACTTGCCCTGAAGCTTGGGGACCACTAGGTTATAATTTGTGGCGTCCGAGCCCTCAGTTCTCCCCGTACTTCCCACAAGATGACGTTCTGGGCCTGCAGGGGAGGCTGCCAGCCTGGGGCTGCGTCTGGGCCTCATTCCCCTAGAGGACGTCTGCTCCCAGCCTCCCGCCAGGCCTCCCGGGCCCCAGAGGATGTGTTCCAGTTAAGCGGCACCTGGCTGGGCTTGCCAAGTTCCAGTTACAGGTAATTCCAGAGCCTGGCCTAGCCTGGGAACACGAGGGGATTAGAGGGTGTACTGGGCGTGGGGGGGGGGCAGGGGGCCAGGGGGCCGGACGTGGAGCCACCTGCGGACCTGAGCCAGGGAGCCGAGTCCATACCGAAGTGGGGCAGCCCCGGGACCTCCAAGGTGCCCACACTTCCCCTGGCTTGGGGGCCTCGGGCCCCTGGTGGGAAAAGCTGGGGGACCAGAGTGGGACAAAGGAGCTCACGTGGGGCAGGGGTCCTGTCCGGAGCCACCATCGGGATAGCGCCCCGTTCGAGCCTGGCCCTGTGGGGACGCCGGGGAGGGTGGGCCGGGGCTGGGAGGGGCCGCGCCTGCCCGGGTGCTGAGGCATCCTGAGGAGGGCGGCTTTACCGAGGGCTCAATAAAAAGATAACCCACAGATAGCCTGAGTCAATATTCCCAGTGGCCCCTCCGGAGCCCCCACCCCTGTTTTCTTGATAAACTGGCAAACGCCCCACCCTTCCCTCGCCCCTCCCCTGCTCTCCCCGCCTTTGCCGCTCCTGCTGGGCCATATAAGGCCCGGACCCCTGCCCCAGTTGCTCTCCCTCCCGCCCTTCTGAGCCACCATGGGGCTGCCGCTCGCCCTCCTGGTGGCCGTCGGCCTGGCCCTGAGCTCCCCCGGGGCCACAGAGCTCCAGAGAGGTGAGAGGTGACAGGAAGGCCAGGGCGGCCCCGAGGAGAGGCTCTACCTGGGAGTAGTGACCCTCCCTGCCCAGTCTTTGGGGTGCACCACTGGGGTCGGGGTCCTGCCCACCAAGCCCTGCAGACCTTGGGTGCAGGGAAGGAAGGAGGGAGGGTGGTCTTGGGTTCGCGTCGTCCCTTTGATGGCGATCTCCTGGCCAGAGCGTGTGTCCAGAATGCGGTGCCTTCTGGAAACACCTGCGTGCGGCAGGCAGGGGCAGCCAAGAGGGGCCGGCTGCCAGGGACCCTTGGAGGGCCGAGGCCAAGATGGCTGTTCTGCAGAGTGGGGTGTTGGACACATGATGAAAGGGTCGTTCCAGAAAAAACTGGTGACATAGGTGGGGGACGTCTCCATCTGACGCGGGTTGGGGGAAAAAGCCCCCGGAGGGGAGCTGGCCTTGAATATTCAGATGCGATGTGGGCACCGCCTGAGGGTGCACGGACTCCGGCCATGACAGGGCAGGGGACCCCGGGCTGGGTGGACAGGGTACGTGGGCTTCCGGAAAGCCCTTCTGTCCCCACTGCCTGCCTGGCAGATCCCATGCCAGGCTGGGGCGTGAGGGTGTGGCAGCTGGAGATGTCCTTTCGGGCGGCTGAGGCCCCACGGGCGGGCTGACCAGGGTCCAGCAGGGGCCACTCCAGCAGGACAGCCTCACGGAGGGCGCTCGGAGGGCGGCTGCTGGGCGGGCCTCGGGACAGGCCTCCTGGGGGCGCAGGCTGCTCACCCCCACACGCCCCTGCTCCCCCAGAGGGCAGGACCCGGAACCACGGCCACAGCGTCTGCAGCACTTGGGGCGACTTCCACTACAAGACCTTCGACGGCGACGTCTTCCGCTTCCCCGGCCTGTGCGACTACAACTTCGCATCCGACTGCAGGGGTTCCTACAAGGAGTTCGCGGTGCACCTGAAGCGGGTCTCCGGCCGCGACGGGGGGCGCCCCGGGCTCGAGTACATCCTGCTGACCATCAAGGACGACACCATCTACCTCACCCGCCAGCTGGTTGTAGTGAACGGGGCCATGTGAGTGCGGCTGGGCGGCGGCCCTCCAGTGGGGGCGAGGGGCTCCCTGCCCCTCCCCTGGGGGCCCCAGGCAGCACCCAGGCTCCAGTTACAGAGGGGGAGCCGGTGGGAGCCCCTCCCGCTCCCAGGCCATTGTCCCCCATTGTCTCTGGAACAATGAGGCTGTAAGCTGCATTCCTGCCGGCCTCCACGGCCTCCACGGCCTCCACGGCCTCCACGGCTCTGTCCTTTGTCTCCCCCGGTCCCCGCAGGCTGGGCACAGACCTGGGGTGAGCTAGCACCTGGGCCAGCCCTGGTCAGGGGGTGGGCAGAACCCGGCTCTGAGGACAGGCCCCTGCGGAGGGGGTGCGGACAGGGAGACAGGCAGGCAGGGGCGGACGGGGGCTGTGCCGCTGGGGTCCAAGCCGGCCCAGAGGGCGGCCACGCTGTTTGTGCTCCTCACACACCGGCTGGGAGCAGAGGGCTCTCACGCGAGGCCTCAGGCCCTCCCATCCCCTGGGACGGAGGCCTGGCGGAGGGCCTGCCGTGGTGGGCGGCTGGTGGGCTGGCGAGTGAGTCCCACCCCGCACCCCTGCCGCAGGGTCAGCGCCCCGCACTACAGCTCCAGGCTGCGCATCAAGAAGAATGACGCCTACACCAAGGTCTACTCCCGTGCGGGACTCACCCTCATGTGGAACCACGAGGACTCACTCATGGTGGGTGCGGCCGCTCCTGGGGCCTGGGGTCAGGTGCCTCCTGCAGGCCTCTGGGGTCCAAGGGGGGCGCAGGCGCCCGGGGCCCAACCCTTGTCACGGTGGGTTCCGTGTGGGCCGGCAGCACTGTGGGGGAGCCCGGGTGGGGCCTTGCAGCCCTCCCAGGGTGGGGAACCTCAGGGAGAGGGGAGCTGGGCTCGCCCTTCCCCCGCCCAAGCCCCTCCTGGTCCTCCGTATCCCCTGCCGCCAGCACCGCCCGGGCTGACTCCAGCCCTCCCACCGTGCCCAGTGCCACTCGGAGGTGACGCTGAGGCCAGCCCGGCCGTGGGAGGCTCACCCCGGCCGCCGTGGCTGTGGTCCTGCTGGGCCCCAGCCCCTCACCCACCCCTCCTCCCCCAACAGCTGGAGCTGGACAGCAAGTTCCGGAATCACACGTGCGGCCTCTGTGGGGACTACAACGGCCTGCAGACCTACTCCGAGTTCCTGTCCGACGGTGAGGGCCTCCTCCGGGGCCTGGCGGGGGCGGTGGGGGTGGGCGGGTGTGCAGGCTCTGGGCGCCCCCGGCTGACGGGCCCGCATGCCCCCAGGCATGCTCTTCAGCGCCATTGAGTTCGGGAACCTGCAGAAGGTCCATAAGCCCGAGATGGTATGCGACGACCCTGAGGAGGGGCTGGCCCCAGAGTCCTGCTCTGAGCACGTGAGTCAGGGCCGGGGCGAGGCGAGGGGGGGAGTTGCGGGGGGGTGGTGGTGCCACGGTGTCGCGGGAAGGGTTGGGCGAGGGCCGTCACCGAGCCCCACTCCACGTGTCTGCAGCGCGCTGAATGTGAGGAGCTGCTGGCGGCCGCGGCCTTCGAGGACTGCAAGGGGCTGGTGCCGTGGCTGCCATTCGTGCAGGCCTGCGTGCAGGACCGCTGCCGCTGCCCGCACGGCCCCTCCTGCGCCTGCAGCACCCTGGCTGAGTTCTCCCGCCAGTGCTCCCACGCCGGCGGCCGGCCCGGCAACTGGAGGACCGCCGAGTTCTGCCGTAAGCCCCACGGGGTGGCCGGCATGGCCGGGGAGGCGGGCGCCCCTGGGGCCCTAAGTGGGGTGCTATCGGGGGGACGTCCTGCTCCTCTGCCCGCCGCACTCCCCTCCCCTGGGCGTGTGTGCCCGCTCAGGGACCTGCCCTTGCCCTTCTAGCCAAGAGCTGCCCCGGGAACATGGTTTACCTGGAGAGCGGCTCGCCCTGCGTGGACACCTGCTCCCACCTGGAGAGCAGCCGCCTGTGCGAGGAGCACCGCATGGACGGCTGTTTCTGCCCAGAAGGTATGCCCCCCGGAGGCCACGGGACGGGCTTGCGGGTGGGGGCGCGGCCCCGATGTGGCCCCCTGAGGCCGGTGCACCCTGGAACCGGGCTGGGGGGGCCGGCCACAGCGCCAGAAGTGAGGTGCAATGCCCCCCTCCCTGGCAAGTGTGGAAGACCCTCTCCCCCTAAACGCATGCCGTGGTGGCTTTGGGGGGTCTGGGCGGGGCTCCTTCCTGGTCATCGCTCTGTGGGCTCACGCCCTCCTGCCCTACTCTCAGAGCCTGGAGGCCCCCCGGAAGTCGGTCTGGAGGCCAGGCTCCTGCAGCACGGGGAGGGGGCACAGGTGCTACCCAAAGGAGCAGGAGCAGGGGGAGGCGCGGCTGGGGCCCCACCTCGGGGGCCGCCCCACCTTTCACACACCAGCCCAGGGCTCTGGCCCCACCGGTGGGAGTCCCGGTGTGGGGATTCTGGGCTTCCTGAGGCCAGCCAAGTGTAACGTCGCGTCACGCACCGTCCAGGCACCGTGTTCGATGACATCGCAGGCAGTGGCTGCATCCCCGTGAGCCGCTGCCACTGCAGACTCCACGGGCACCTGTACTCGCCCGGCCAGCAGCTCAGCCGTGACTGCGAGGAGTGGTGGGTCCGGGGCTGGGGACTGGGGGGCAGGGCTGGCGGTCCGGGGCCGGGGGCTGGGGGCGGGGCTGGCGGCACCACTGAGCCTGCTGTGTGTCCCACTGCCCACAGCGTCTGCACCGCCGGCCGCTGGGTGTGCAAAGACTTGCCGTGCCCGGGCACCTGTGCCCTGGAGGGCGGCTCCCACATCACCACCTTCGACGGGAAGAGGTACACCTTCCACGGGGACTGCTACTATGTGCTGATCAAGGTAGCTGGCCGGGTGGCGGGTGGGTGGGCTGAGGTGGGGCTCGGCCCACATGGGGCTCCCCACCAGTCACTGCCACCGCCCCGTGCCCGGCAGGGCGACCACAAGGACTCCTACACCCTCCTGGGTGAGCTGGCCCCCTGCGGCTCCACAGACAAGCAGACCTGCCTGAAGACGGTGGTTTTGTTGGCGGACGACAGGAAGAACGTGGGTGCCCCCGCCCCCGCCCGGCCCCCCAGGGCCCCCCAGGGCCCCCCAGACCCTCTCAGTGCAGCCGTCCCCCCACCCTCCTGCAGGTCGTGGCCTTCCAGTCAGACGGCGGCGTGCTGCTGAACGAGCGGCCGGTGAACCTGCCCCACGTGACCGGTGAGTCCCTCCCCGGAAGCACCTGGCAGGTCGGGGGCTGCGGGCAGGAGGGCGGCCCGAAGCTCCAGAGCCCCCGCTGACCGGCCGCGACGCCCCTGTCCCGCAGCCAGCCTCTCTATCTTCCGGCCGTCCTCCCGCCACCTCATGGTGAGCACCGCTGTGGGTCTCAGGCTACAGGTGCAGCTCGAGCCCGTCATGCAGCTCTTCGTGACGCTGGACTGGGCCGCGCAGGGGCACGTGCAGGGTGAGTGTCGTGCTCGGCGGCCCCCCTCAAAGGCCCCGCTCAGGGCCCGCCTCCCCGCCCCCTGCCCCTTCCCAACCCTGTGCTGCCCCTCAGGCCTCTGCGGGAACTTCAATGGCCTGGAAAGGGACGACTTTAGGACGGCTGGGGGGCTGGTGGAGGCCACGGGGGCCGGCTTCGCCAACACCTGGAAGGCCCAGTCGAGCTGCCATGACAAGCTGGACTGGCTCGATGACCCCTGCTCCCTCAACATCGAGAGCGGTGAGGCTCGGCCTTGTGGGGCGTGTGGCAGGGGTGGGGGTGGGTGGATGCCGGTGGCCAGCCTGTGCACCTGCTGCCTTCTGCCACGTGGCTGGTTTATGGTGGCCCACAGTGGCTGCCCGCCAGGAGACTCAGCCAAGGGGCCGGGCCTGCTCCTTCGTCGCTGGGTGGCGGCCCTCGTCCCAGGGCTGGTGCTGTGCCGTGTCACCCACCAGGCCAGGGGAGGTCGCGGGAGGGGAGGTGGTGGGGACCCCACCTTCTGAGGGGGGTGGTCTTGCACTGGAGGGAGGGGCCCGGGTGACCAGGCAGCTGGGCTCGGGATGAGCCGGAGGGGGCCGCCCCTGCTGAGGTCCTGACACCCCCTCCAGCCAACTACGCTGAGCACTGGTGTTCCCTGCTGAAGAAGACGGAGACCCCCTTTGGCAGATGCCACTCGGCCGTGGACCCCTCAGACTATTACAAGGTGTGTGGGCCCCGCACAGTGTGCTGTGTGCCCCAGGCTGGGCCTGACCCCTGCCTGCAAGGCTGCTGCTGGGGACTGCTGGCATGTTCGTGTAAGGACACGTGAGTGTGCATGCGTGTGTCCGCCTGTCACGCAGGAATGTCAGTCTGTGTGTAAATGTGTACAGGTGTGACTGTGCGTGCATTTGTGGGTGTGTGCACGCGGGGTCCTGTGTGTGCACGTGTGTCTGTGTGTGCACGTGTGTGTGTGCACGTGTGTCTGTGTGTGCACGCGGGGTCCTGTGTGTGCACGCGTGTCTGTGTGTGCACGCGGGGTCCTGTGTGTGCACGCGTGTCTGTGTGTGCACGTGTGTCTGTGTGTGCACGTGTGTCTGTGTGTGCACGCCTGTCTGTGTGTGCACGTGTGTCTGTGTGTGCACGCGGGGTCCTGTGTGTGCACGCGGGGTCCTGTGTGTGCAGGTGGCTGTGTGTGCACACGAGGGTGTGCCCGCACGCGGGGTCCTGTGTGTGCACGCG
>PJEN01023158.1:0-20511 GCA_004024605.1 Pteronura brasiliensis | reverse complement strand
TACATGAAATAGAAGAAACAGCACAGAGAGTCATAGGGAAGGGAGGGAAAACTGAATGGGAAGTCATCAGAGAAGGAGAAAAACCATGAAAGACTCTTAACTACACAAACAAACTGAAGGTTGCAGGAAGGGAGGTGGATGGGGGATGGAGTAACTGGGTGATGGGCATTAAGGAGGGCACGTGATACAATGAGCACTGAGTGTTATAGACAACCAATCTATTATTGAATACTACATCTGAAACTAATGACGTACTCTAAGTTGGCTCATTGAATTTAAATTAAAAAAAAAAAAAAAAAAAAAACAAGAGCTCAAACACTCCTAAAAATTGGTATGGAACCACCAAAGATACTGAACAGCCAATGCAATCTTGAGAAAGAAGAACAAAGCTGGAGGAGTCACAATTCCAGATTTCAAGTTGTACTACAAAGCTGAAGTCATCCTAACAGTATGGTCCTGGCACAGAAATACACACAGCAACCAAGAGAACAGGGTAGCAGCTCAGACATAAACCCATAATTATATGACCAATTAATCTTCCACAAAGTAGGCATGAATATCAAAAGGGAAAAGGACATTCTACAAAAAAATGGTATTGAGAAAACTGAACAGCTACACACAGAAGAATGAAATTAGACGACTTTCTTATACCATACAGACAAATAAACTCGAAACAGTTTCAAGACTTCATTGGAAGACCTAAAACCATAAAAATCCTACAAGAGGACACAGACAGTAACTTCTCTAACATGGACCATACCATCATTTTTCTAGACATGCTCCCTGAGGCCGAGGAAACAAAAGCAAAAATAAACTACTGGGACTACATCAAAATAAAAAGTTTCCAGACAGCAGAAGAACAATGAAAAAGTAATACTCATAAGTCAACCTACTGAAAGGGAGAAGATATTTGCAAATATCCTATGGAATGAAAGGATAATGTCCAAAATATATAGAACTGATAAAACTCAACACCTGAAAAACAGAATCCAGTTAAAAAAAATAGGCAGATGATATGAACAGACATTTCTCCCAAGAAGAAATACGTATGGCCAAATGTCCGGAAAAGATGTTCACCATCACCCATCATAAGGAAAATGCAAATCCAAAGTACAAACTGATATTACCTCACACCTATCAGAATGGCTCACATCAACAGCACAAGAAACAACAGGTGTTGGGTGGATATGGAGAAAGGGAAACCCTTGTGCACTCTTGGTAGGAATGCAATCTGTCACAGTCACCATGAAAAGAATAGGGATGTTCCTCAAAAAATTGAACAGAGAACTACCCTAAGATCCAGCAGTCACAAGACTGGTGTTTACCCAAAGAATAGGAGAACAATA
This sequence comes from Pteronura brasiliensis, assembly GCA_004024605.1. Lineage (NCBI taxonomy): Eukaryota > Metazoa > Chordata > Mammalia > Carnivora > Mustelidae > Pteronura > Pteronura brasiliensis. Next base: position 19,165 of record PJEN01023158.1, on the reverse strand, counting down.
ACTGAAAAGGATATATGCAACCCTGTGTCTTGAAACATAATTTACAACATAACAATAGCAAAAAAGCCCAATATCTATTTATAAATTGATAAATGAGGTGATAGATATGTACACACACACACACACACACACACACACACACACGATGGAATACTACTCAGCCATAAAAAAAGAATGAAATCTTGCCATTTGCAGACACATGGATGGAACTAGAGAGTGTGATCCTAAGTGAAATCGGTCAGAGAAAGATAATACCATAGGATGTCACTCTTATGTGGAATTTAAGAAAGAAAAAAATAAGGGAGATAAAGAGACAAACCAAAATACAGACTTTTATTTCCCAAGGATTTTATTTATTTATGTATTTATTTATTTGGCAGAGAGATAGAGAAAGAGCACAAGTAGACAGGACAGCAGGCAGAGGAAGAGGGAGTGACAGGCTTGCTGCTGAGCAGGGAGCCTGGCTTGGGGCTGGATCCCAGGACCTTGGAATCATGACCTGAGCCAAAGGCAGATGCTTCACTGACTGAGCCACACAGGTGCCCCACAGATTCTTTTTTTTTTTTTTAAGATTTTATTTATTTATTTGACAGAGAGATGAGCACAGAGTAATATATCAAATTACTGAATCACTCTATTGTACATCTGAAATGAATATATCACTGTATGTTGTCAACTGGAATTAAAACAAAACCTAAAAAAAGATTTTTCTTTCAGTAACCTATTTGAAAAAGCTTTTGCTGTGCAATGTTCATAAGCCCTACTTGGGAGTATTTCCTTGACAATATTTATTTACTCTATGTCTCGAATTCAGATTTCACTAAGTTCTTAGAGTTTGATTGTTAATCCTAGGAGACAGGGTCCCTCTCTGTCCTGACTCTGCACCTAGGCATTCAACAGTGTAAATAGAGACAGAGGCCACTTCACAGTCCAGAAAGCGATTACTCTTTCTGTTTTAATGTGAGATAGTCACGGACTGTGGGACAGGTTTCAGAGCAGGTTGGTTCTCTATCCTGGATCTCTAATTCAATGGTTGTTCCCTGGATCTATTTGGCTGATAGGTTCCCTGTGGACAGGCTTCCTCCCAAGCATATCCATGGAGGATGCAAAGGTGGGTGGGCTCGGTTCAGGGCAGGAAGAGGTCAAAGTGCAGTCAAGGGTACGATCCCTCCCCTGATCCAGGAACTGCCATGGGAGCAGGTATGGGAGGTATAGGCAACAGGAGACCACCGAGGTCACCAAATGAAGGCAGGAGGCACAGGTCATGCAATCTTGAGATGTGGGGCTTGGGGGCTGCTCTGAGCTACCTCTGGGAGGGAGGGGGGTGAATGAATGAGAAAGAGAAACTGTCTGCCTCTGGCCCATCCTAGCTACTCACCACTCCTGGCACACATCTGTCTACATAGTTGACACAGAGCCTGGGCTCAGGATGGGCTGGCTCAGGTCCCTCAACCCTCAGTGGGATAGGTGGCCCCAGGGCTCAGGGACATGCTGAGGGAGGTGGGACAGTAGGCTGCCCCTCCCAGGTCATCTCCTCTTTGAGCAGACAGCCCTGCAGGACTGCAGAAAACCCACTAACAGGTTTGAAATACATGCTGTGGATGAACTAAGTCAAGGAGAAATAGAAAAAAATGACTTTTAAGGTCAGAGCTATTAGCTCAGGAAGTAGGGACCGCTTTCCTGAGGAGGACTGAGGGGAGGGCAGGCCAGGATGAAAAGGAAGATGTGGCTCTCCTGATTGGGAACCTGAAGCCCCCACCTCACAGGGGATCCATGGAAGTGTTCCATCAGGGGACAGAACCACCCTGGCATCGGGGTGCACAGGGCCTCAGGGAGGAGGGCCAGATGGAGGGAGGCCAATACCCCAGAGGCCATGGGGAAGAGCAGAGGCTCATGACCATGAAGATGACTAAAAGAGGGAGGCAGCAGCATGGGTGCTGGTTTGAAAGTACCATGGGCCCTTTGCCCACCAGTAGACCCCGCCGGAAAACCCCAGAGAACTCGCTTCCAACAGTGGGGGCCCTCAGGGGAGCCACCCGTGCCTGACTCCTGGTCCCCCATGCAGCAGCCAGAACCTCACAAAAACATGCTCCAAATGCCATTTGTGCGTGTGGCCCAAATCTCTGCACAAGGCTGGCCAATTCTCATGAGTTTTCTCCCCAAATTGATATCGATTTGGGCAGAAAGCTTGAGAGAATTGGACAGAAACTCCTGGTTAACTCATTTCGGGCAGTGAAAGCAGAGCCTCCTGTGCCCAGCCCATGGTCCCACACAGTCACAACCTAAACCTCATGAGAACCTGTTCCAAACACCGGCTAAGTCTCCTGAGCAGACAGATCATGAGAATTGGCCGGAAACCCCTGGCGAACACGATTCTGGCAGCGGGGGCCCTCAGGGGAGCCATCTGGGTCAGGCCCATGGACTGGGGACACCTGAGCCACATCACAGGCCTCCGATTGCCCCCCAGATGGAAACTGTGCCATTTGGAGCTGCGCAAATCCCTCAGAGCAGGAGAAACCTGCACGATCCCCAGAGGCCATACAGATCTTCGGTGGCCCCCTGGACACAAACCCGCAGCCTGACAGTCACCCTGATCCTCGTGCTCGTCTCAGCCTCCTGGGGAGTGTGGCTCAGCGCCAGCAGATCGAGCCTCCCATGCCCCTTGACCCTAAACCTAAGTTGGGTTTTCAAGCTTCCATCCCCAGAGGCCCTGCCCCCAAGGCCTCCAGATTGGGGACCCTTGAGCCACACTGCAGGACTCCGCCTGCCCCCCCCAGAAGGAAATCTCACCATTTGGATCTGCACAAAACCCTCCCAGTGGAAGGAACCTGCATGCCCCGCTGAGGCCACCGCCACATTCACTAGAACCTTGGACACAAACCCTCAGCCTGACCCTTGCCTTCAACTCAACCCCCTTGGAAGCTTGCCTCAGCACTGACAGATCAGGCCTGCTATGCCCCTAGGCCCTAACCCTAACCCTACGTTGGGTTTTCAGGCTTCTGTCCCCATAGGCTTGACCAACAAGTCCTCCAGATTGGAGACCCCTGAGACACAACACAGGACTCCACCTACCACCAAGAACGAAACAGTGCTATTTGGAACAGCACAAAAACCTCAGAGTGGGAGAAACGTGCATGCCTCCTTGGCCTCCCTGGACACAAACGTGAAGCCTCACAGTCAGCCTGACCCTTGCCTTCAACTCAACCCCTCCCCGGGGAGCTCCTCTCTATGCTGCCAGATCAGGCCTGCCGTGCCCCTAGGCCCTAACCCTAACCCTAGGTTCGGTTTTCAGGCTTCCATCCCCAGAGGTCTGGCCCCCTAGTCCCTCCATACTGGGGAACCCTGAGTGACACCATAGGTCTCTGCCTGCCCCCCCAGAAGGAAACTGTGCCATTTGGAGCTGCACAAAACCCTTAGAGTGGGAGAAACCTGCACAATCCCCTGAGGCCACCCCCATGTTCAGTGACTGCCCTGGACACAAATCCCAGCCTGACACTCAGCCGGACCCCTACCCTCAACTCAGCTCCCTGGGGAGCTCGCCTCAGGGCTGGTAGATGGGGCCTGCCATGCCCTTTGGTCCTAACTCTAATCCTAGGTTGGGTTTTCAGTCTTCCATCCACAGAGGCCTGGCCTCCAATCCCTCCAGATTGGGGACTCCTGAGCCACACCACAGGAATCCGCCTGCCCCCTAGAAAGAATCCGTGCCATTTTGAGCTGTGCAAAACCATCAGAGAGGGAAACGCTGCATGCTCCCCTGACTCCACCCCCACACTCGGTGGCCCCCCGACACAGACCACAGCCCTCAACTCAGTCCCCCAGGCAGCTTTCCTGGGGAGATCTTCCCCCCTGGGCAGATCCGGTCTGCCAAGCTCCTAGGCCCTAACACTAACCCTAGGTTGGGTTTTAGGGCTTCTGTCCCCAGAGACCTGACCCCCAAGCCCTCCAGACTGGGGAACCCTGAGCCACACCACAGAACTCTGCCTGCCCCCCAGAAGGAAACTTCACCATTTGGAGCCGCGCTAAACCTTCAGAGTGGGAGAAACAAGCGTGCCCCCTGAGGCCACCTCACTGAGACCTCACAGGATTACGGGCCCGGCCAGCAGGATTCTCCTGAGAGCCCCCACCATCAGAAGTGAGTTTGCCAGAGGTTTCTGGCCAATTCTCACCACCTTTCTACCCAAATTGATGTCGAGATTGGCCCTTGTTGTCCAGCAATTCAGGCCACGTGCACTCAGTGTTTGGATGAGTTTTTGCAAGGTTTGGGCTGAGACCTCATGGGGTTGGGGGCCAAGCTCGTGCAATTCCCATGAGGGCCCCTTGCCCTAATATTTTTTAAAAGATTTTCTTTATTAGAGAAAGAGAGAGAGCAGGAGCAGGGGGAAAGGGAGAAGCAGACCCCCCATTGAGCAGGGAGCCTGATGCAGGGCTCAATCCCAGGACCCTGGGATCATTCTTACAGCCATTCAGGAACCCTGCTTTCCCCTCCTTCCAAGGATGGCCCAGTGAAACAGGGTCCCATGGGGTCTCAGCCCTGCAATGATTTTCTGTCACCCTACTGTCACCTCCCTGAGGTCAAGTCCTAAGCTATCTCCTGTGGCCACAGGGCCTGCTTGCTGCTCCTGGACATACCTGGTATGCTCCTGTCCTAGGGCCTTTGCATACACTTTCTCTTCCGTTTAGAAGGTTCCTGATGTGACATCACTCATCTTCTTTAGAAATTTAATCAAGCATCACCTTCCTAGTGAAGTCCCACCTGGCCACCTTCGAGCTACCCTTCAAAAGGCAGGAACAGGTCCATTTAGGCAAGAATGTGTGCGGGAAACTCGGACAACATCCTCCCTGAAACCGACGCTTCCAAGTCCAAGATTCAAACCCTTACTCACTAGGCACAGAGCACCACATCAGCATGAGCCCTGCTCTTTCACATCTCTTGTCCCCCATTCCTTCAAACCAGACACCAAGCTCCAGTCACCACTCTGTTTTCCCTTCAGAGAAGTAAGGAAAAGGATAGAATAAAGCACTGTGTGTGCACAGCAGACTTCTATCCAAAGAGAATTTCCTGTTCTTTTTCATCCGGGCAGCCCTACATTGCCCATACTCATGAGAGGCACCACAAGTGCAGTCCTCACGTATATATTGAACCTTATATTTTTCCTTTTAATATTGGCATCCCGAAGTCAATGTTGACTGCTTTCTTAAAATAAAAAGAACTGTAGATTGCTTTCTTAAAATAACAAAAAATAATAACGACATGATCACGTAAAGGTCTGGATCTCCATAAACAGAAGACATGGTTCAGATAAGGATGAACACACAACCTCTTCCCAGGAAGCAAAGCCCACACCCTCAGGCATCCTGACATGCCACAAGGGTGATAGGTTCCTTTGCTCCATGGAGTTGTCCAAATGCAAAGGATGCGGGCACCCTCCAGGGTTCATGCTGTTTTCTTCACAAATTCCCCAGGTCAAGTCACAAGTGATTCACTGAGTCAGGTTTCAGAGCCCAGGATGGGCCACCAGGTGAGCAGCAACCCCTCCCCCCAAGGAAGGCTAACAGGGGCTTGTGTTCCATTGGGAGCACAATGAGCCATTCCCCGGGCTCCTAAACAACCTGCACTCCTCCTCCGTTTCTCCCCCTCACAAAAGGCACTGCACCCTGTTACAACTCTGAAGCTGTACTTTAAAAAATAATTTCTTTTTTAAAAAAGATTTTATTTATTTATTTGACAGAGAGAGACACAGTGAGAGAGGGAACACAAGCAGGGGGAGTGGGAGAGGGAGAAGCAGGCTTCCCGCCCAGCAGGGAGCCTGATGTGGGGCTTGATCCCAGGACCCTGGGATCATGACCTGAGCCAAAGGCAGATGCTGAACAACTGAGCAATCCAGGGGGCCCTCAAAAATAATTTCAAATATCAGAAAGTGGTTCATGGAAAAGAAAAACATGAACCCCCCACAAAAGATTCTTTGACTATTTCAGAAGACTGTTTTCCCATTGTTTAATTAAAACAGGAAAGGAGAACACACAGATCGCCCCTTCCACTAGCAGGTCTGATTCTCTTCAGTGATTGGAAGAAGATCAGGAAATAAAAAAGGAACAGATGTTCTGATGACCCATCATTTCCATCTGACTTTTGAAACGTCACCCATACGCAGAGAATGAAGCACAAACCAACATCTCGGCCTGCCAACGCGGAGAGGTTGGAACTGGAGTGACAGGGACAGATGACGAGGTTGTGTGTGTTGGGGGAGGCTGGTGGCGTGGAAGCAGGTGCTCTGCCAGCTCTCCACCTGGGCCTCATCTGTCCGTCCTCAGCCAGGAAACTGCTCACAGCCCTGACATGTCACAACTGTCACACGGGGGACACACAGCCACCCCTGGAGCCAGCTCTGCCCACACCCCCTCCTGCAGAATGCACTCTGCTCTCCTCTGGGACCTCTGTCAGCTCTACCCAGCCCTGGAGCTCCCCTGTCTGCCGCAAAGCTCCAGGATCCACTCCCCCTCCAAAATTACACTGGCTGAAGGCTTTCATGAGAAAGGCAAGCTACCTCCTGAACAGTTAACACCTCCTTTCCTCTTCTGTCATATTTCTCAGCACTCACCTTCCTACCTGGGCAAACCATAAGTCACATAGCAATGGAACATGAACGTGCTCTGAGATCTGAATCTTTCATTGCAGCTTTCTGAGGACTCCTTATGCAATAAGAAACTAGTGTATCCTATCACAATGTGTTTGAAAACTATCATCTACAGAATAGGAGAGCGAAAATCACTCCATTTTTACCTCACTCTTCATGAAGTAGAACATGGTCTTTTCCTTTTCTTCATTGACTTAAATTCCAGTTCGTTTCCATGCAGTGTTCATTCCTTTGCTTCAGGGGTAGGATTTTGTGATTCCTCACCTGCAGACCACAGCTGGGGCTCATCATAAGTGCCCCCCCAAATAGCCATCACCCATTTAGCCCTTCCCCCCACACACCTGCCCTCCAACAACCCTCGGTTTGTGCTCTAAGGTTGAGTCTGTTTCCTCATTTGTCTATCTTCCTCCCCAACTATGTGCATCCGTGCTCTCTCTGAAATGCCACAGGAGTGCAGTCAATGGGGATTTGTCTTTCCTTACAGATTTTGCTGAGCTTAATCCGCTCTAGATCCATCCACATCCTTGCAGACGGTAAGAGTTCATTCTTGGTGAAGCTGGGTCCTATTCCATTGTGTATATGTCTCCCATATCTTCTTTCTCCATTCATCAGTGAATGGACACTGGGACTCCCTCCATAGATTCGCTATTGTTGATAATGCTGCTATAAACATCATAGTGCTTGGACCCCACATTTTTGTGCCCTTTGGGTAAATGCCTAGGAGTGCGATTGCTGGATCCTACGGTTATTAGATTCTTAGCTTTTGGAGGAACAACCACACTCTGTTCCAGAGCGGCTGCAGCAGCCACATGCCGACCAACAGTGCAGGAGGGTTCCGCTTTATGTACAACATTACCTGCCAGCAATTTCCTAAGGAGGAAATGGAAAACCTCTGGGATAACCTGACTGACCCAGTGTCAGGCAAGCAGTTCCAGAAATTCACCCCAGGGTTCCTGACGCCAACCTCCTTGGAGCCACCAGCATGCCTTTATCCAGGAAAATTCCCAAAGACTCTCCTTCTGACTTTACCACAAATGAAACTACAGAGAAAATATGGCATGTCCAAATATCTAGATGATTCATTTAGTGAAACAAGAAAGTCAAGCTTCACTTTTAAATTGTAAAAGACTCCTTGGAATCATTTTGAATTTCGCTCCGCCCTCATTGTAAATCTTTGGATGAAAAGACAAATCAATTATGAAACATCATCTTTGACAAATGACGAGACATCATCCAAGTCTCTATCTGACCCCAAACAGCCACATAACTCTAGATGCCGGCCACTCCACCACAACCTCGGCCCAATGGAATAAACACTGTTAGAGAAGAAACAAATTACATACTAAAAATACACACAGAGTAAATCTCATCTTCCCCTTCTAATCAAAGTGATTGCCCAGGAAAGAGATGTTCCAAATACCTTCATAAGCCAGAAATCAACAGAGAAAATGGGATCCCCTGCCACGTTCTCCCTGCAGGGAAACTAAGGAACTCTTGTCCCCACTCTAGATTGCTGACAGCTCCTTCAGTTTGACTTTGTGGCTCACTAGAGACAAGAGAAAAGCCCAGGAGGTTTGGAGTTAAAGAGAAGTTTTTACCTCCTGTCCTGACATGGTTGTGACATTACACCCAATGTACCTGCTTCTTTCTTTGAATGCTGACAACCTGGGACAAGCTGCTTGACTGACTCAGATGTTGATTTCAAGACTTTGGGTCTTGTGGAGCCAGAGTGGAGAAGTGTTGTTAGGTGGGGATAAGAAGGCACCTCCAACCTAAGGCCTACACATCTGCTCCAGTTCCTGGGAGAAGGGGAGACACATACTTGTTTCTGAAGTAGTAATTAGCTTCATTCTAAAGTTGACCAATGCCACTGTCCTTTTTGGAGAAGCAAAGTTACTCTTTCAAAAACAAAACAAAACAAAACAAAACACACTCAACTCATCGGTTCCAAATGCAACATGAGTGGGGTCTGATTTCCTCCAGCCTCCAGACCCCCCACCGGGAGGTCCCTCATGCACCATCCTAACAGCCCATTACCACCAAACCTGGGGACACGGGGCAGAATGCTGAGTTGGTGGATGGCTCTAGAGGTTGTTATTGCCACTCTGGAATCTGGGGAAATAGAGGCTATAAAGCTCACCACTGCCTCCTGGAGAAACAAGCTGCAGTGAATTGCCTCTCAGGGTCTCTCACCCAGCACCTTGCCGTTGCCCTCATTGCCAACAGGTTGCAGAGACTCATCTTCCAGCGTCTTTCACACTGCAGCTTGCCACTGCCTCCAGTGGTGGCAAACAGCATTGCCATGCCTTTCAATGACTCTTGCACTGTAGCTCACCACTCCAGTGGTGTGAAGCTGTACTGCTCTGCCTTCCAGCGTCTGGCAATTCAGCTCACAACTGCCTCCACTGGTCTCAAACCACACTGGCACGTCTTCCACCATCACTCAGACTGCAACTCAGCACTGCCTCCAGTGGCAGAAATCCACACTACCTCTCCTTTCCATGCCTTGCACTGTATCTGTCCACTGCATCCATTGTTGGGAAGCTCCAGCAGCACATCTTCCAGCGTCTCGCCCACTGCAGCTCTTGGAGGCAACCTGAGCTGCCACATCTTTCAGCATCTGTTGCCCTAGAGCTCAGAACTCCCTCCAGTGGTGGAAAGCTGAATGATGAGAGCTGCTTGACGGCTTGGCGGTGCAGAAGTCTTTTACTGGAGGCAATGCTGAGCTGCATTGTGAGAGCTGCTGAGAGATGTGCCAGCGCAGCTTGCAGCCACTGGAGGCACTAGAGAGTTGCATTGCGAGACTCTAGAAGAAATGGAAATGTTGGTTCCCGCCACTGGAGGCAGTGGTCAACTGCAGTGCAAGGGATGCCAGAAGATTTTGCAGTGCTCCTTACCGCCTCTAGAGGCAGTGGTGAGAGACAGTGTGAGACCATGGGCATTGTGGCTTTGCAGCTTGTTGCCACTGGAGGCAGAGTAGAGCTTCAATGCAAGACTGCAAGAGTGGCCATGCAGGTTCTTACCACTAGAGGCTGTGGGGAGCTGCAGTGAGAGACTCTGGAAAAAGTGGCAGTGTCAGTTCCCGCCATTGGAGGCAGTGGTTAGCTGCATAGTGCAATGTTGGAAGGTCAAGTCCTGTCGATTCTTGCCACTGGCGGCAGTGGTCAGCTGCAGTGCGAGAGATGCCTAAAGGCTTTGCAGTGCTGCTTATGGACACTAGAGGCAGTGTTCAGCTCCAGTGCAAGTCCATGGCCAGCGTGGCAGTGCAACTTGTCTCCACTGGAGGCAGTGGTAAGCTGCAGGGCGGGATGCTGCAAGGAGTGGCAGTGCAGTTTCCTACCACTGGAGTTAGTGGTGAGCTGCAGCGTGAGACACTGGTAGAAGAGACTGTATGCATTCCTGCCACTGGAGGCGGTGGTCACCTGCAGGGATTCCTAAAGGGAATTCCTAAAGCCTTTGGATTGCTGCTTATGGTCACTGGAGGCAGTGTTGAGATGCAGTGCAAGAACATGGACGATGTGGCTGTGCTGCCTGTCGCCACTGGAGGCAGTTCTTAGCTGCCATGCGAGAAGCTGGAAGGAGTGCCAGGGACGTATCCTGCCACTGGAGGCAGTGGAGAGCTGCAATTTGAGATGCTGCAAGAGTGTCAGTCTACTTACCTAGCAGTGGAAGCAGGGTGAGCTGCAGAGCAAGATTCTGGAAGAAGCTGTGTTGATTCTTGCCACTGGAGATAGCGGTCAGCTGTAGTATGAGGGATGCTGGAATGCTTTGCAGTGCTGCTTACCGCTACTAGAGGCAGTATTGAACTGCAGAGCAGGACAATAGATTCCATCACTGTGCAGCTTACCGGCACTGGAGGCAGTGAAGTGCTGCAGTGCGAGATGGTGAAAGAAGTTGGAGTGCCCTTTGCTGCCACTACTGGAGGCAGTGGTGAGCTCCAGTGCGAGACGCTGGAAGAAGTTGCAATGCACTGTCAAATCACTGGATGCAGTGGAGAGCTACAGTGCAAGACCCTGGGAGAAGAGGCAATGTCGGTTCACGCCACTGGAGGCAAGGGTCAGCTGCAGGGCGAGGGCAGCCAGAAAGTTTTGCAGTGCTCTTTACTGTCACTAGAGGCAGTGTTGAGATGCAGGGCGGGACCAGGGATTGTGTGGCTGTGCAGCTTGTCTCCACTGGAGGCAGTGGTGGGTTGCAGTGTTAGATGCTGGAAGGAGTGGAAGTGTCAGTTCCCGCCCCTGGACGTATGAGATCTCAGTCCAAATCTCATGAGAACTCAGGCAGTTCGCTGAGATTTTTACCCAAATTATCATGAAAACTCATTCCAAATATCGTGAGATGAGAACTTATTCCAAATCTTGAGATATCTCAGTCCAAATCTCCAGAGAATTTGGGCACTACTCATGAGATTTCTACCCAAATCTCACGGTTCTACCCAGGTGGGTAGAAATCTCATGAGAACTCGTTTCAAATATCTTGAGAACTCGGAAATCACATGATCTCGGTCCAAATCTCTTGAGATCCCAGTTTAAATCTCGTGAGAACTTTTTCTAAATCTAAAGAGATCTCAGTCCAAATCTCCTGCGAACTCCGGCAATTCTCATGAGATTTCTACCCACCTGGAATGGGTAGCATTGCATGGAATGTGGGATGTGGACCCTCTAGGAGTCTGTCCATTTCTTTCCTCTGCTTCTCCTTTACCCATCACCTTCTTCCCATCTCCTAGCCTCTTTTCCAGTGGCTCAACTGCCAATTGATGCCAAGTCTCACAACTTGAAACCTCCACCAATTCCCAAGGGAGAACACTGAATTGGCCCCTGCTTGGATCACTCAATGTAAGTCAAGAGAACAAGATTGCTTAAGAACACGGCATCACCAACTAGAACTGTGTATTTACAGTGTGCATATGTTGGGGAAGCAAAAAGGTGAGGAAAAAAAAGGAAAAGGGGGGAGGTATTTGTCATGGGATAGTTCCAAAGATAAAGAGGGCGCTGTTCCTTAAAAAAGAAAGGGGGAGCTTTCCAGATAGACTAAAAAATTTGTCATGTGCCTACAGCATCTTATTAGATGCTGGAAAGAAAAACATTTTGGTCTTCCAGATACATTCCAGGGTAAAAATTGATTCCTCCCACCCCCCGCCCCCAACCAAGCAACTCTTTCATCGTGAGATGGGTCACTTGGTTGAGAAACTGACATTCTTTAGTTGTCTGTGACAATGAATAGAACATCACTTTGTTTGCTAGTCCATCGCCTGGGAAGGTTTCCAGACTATAAATGCCCGAGATCCAATGGTGCTGATAGTTTTGCTGATTCCCAGGCCTCTGTGGGAGATTTCACTTTTTGCTATCAGCTGAGGTTAATTCTGGTTAATTCTTCAGAGTCAGGAAAACTCAAAATCACTCTATGACAAGGGCACAAGGAACATTTTGTTGGAAGGTCTGAGTAGTACTGTTGACATCTGCTCAAATGTGCTATTTCTTTTATTACTCATTATGAATTGGTCACCCACTAATTTGCCTTTAAACCTATCTATATTTAATTTATTTTTCTTGAGATACCTCTTTTGAGCAGTAGTAAGACAGGTAGTAGGGGCATAGATATTAGATCGTCCTCTTATTTAAAAAAAAAAAAAAAGCCAGCACCTGCATTTTGATATCACAGACCATAATATAATTTCTCAATTCTACCTCTAATGCGGTTAAGAGAATTTCTAATTAAAACACGAATAACAAATTCTTCCAGGGCTACTTGACGATCTTAGGCCAAAAGGTAACATTAAAAAGTGTTTGACTCGAAGTTTAATTTCACATTCAATGTAGGGTCACTAAAAAAAGAAAAAAGGGAAAAGAACAACAACCAAAAAAGCAAGTTTTATATCTAAACACATAAAATTGAGAAGTAATATTAATTTCCAAGAATAGAACTTTGGTTATCTATAGTCATCTGGGAATAAGATTTTCTGCTTATATCCACTTTCTAGATAATAAAGTTAAGCATATGATGGGAATCTTTTCTAACTGTATTATATACTTCCTCGACTTTTTCTCAACAATTTAACAACTAGGTTGTCTGCGCCAGGGTTTCTTGGGATTGCAGCATGGGTAGAACTTCTGACCTTGCCCTAAATGACTCAGCCTGAAGTGCTTGCAAATGGCTTTGGTTTTGTAATCTCTTCCTCTGATATCAATTGAAGAATAGAAATTCCATCCTCTTAATTTGTTGCTTCTATCTGCTATTGCCTTGGGAGTATTGAAGAAAAAATCTTATTAACTTTATTAAAAGTTGTTTTTTAAAGTCACTGAGTGAGGGAGTAGAGATGCTAACTGTGGAATTAAAATTCAGAGAATTTATGTCAGTTATCATCTTGATAGGTGTGCTCTGGAGGACTGAATTTACTCAGTGTAACCTTAAACTACGTGAGATATTACTAGTTACTAAATATAGATGAATGGCTTCTCTTTTCCTTTAGTGATCAAAGAATTCTAGAAGAAATATTCAAAATCAGAGGCAGAAAACCTGTGTTGTTTTTTTTTTTAAAGATTTTATTTATTTATTTGACAGAGATCACAAGCAGGCAGAGAGGCAGGCAGAGAGGGAGGGGGAAGCAGGCTCCCCGCAGAGCAAAGATCCCGATGCAGAGCTTGATCCCAGGACCCTGGGACCATGACCCGAGCCAAAGGCAGAGGCTTTAACCCACTGAGCCACCTAGGCGCCCCGAAAACCTGTGTTCTAATGACACACCTAGTTATAGACCTGAGTTCCATAAAGTAAAAGCAGACATAGTGAAGTCTATCGCATTGGGCCTGGTGAGATATAGAATACAGATCTCTGTTTCTGGCCCTATCGCCCGATAGTGGTATGGCTCTGGGTAGAAACTTGCCTTTTCATTGATCTCATTCCCCTCTTCTAATGAAAGGGAGTGCAACAAGATAAACAATAAGGACCTTCTTGCTCCAAAAGCCATTATTTAACCTGGATGCAATGTGTAGGATTGGATATTACCAAGCGGAATCTTTCCCAACTGTATATGATATGTAAGGGTAGTTGTGATACTATAAATAATGAAGTCATAGCTATAAGCACGTAGTCAAAAGGGAAGTAGGAACAGAATCTATGAGTCAACTTAAAAATTACTTACTCTAGGCGGTAGAATCCCAAAAGTGCTGTAATAATAATTCTTCTCGTAATTGATGCCACTTATATAATTTAAAAAACTTAAGCTTCTTATGCCTAAGTACTTAATTACTCATGCTTTTCAAATTAAAATGCATATGTATACATGCATATATATGTTCCCCAGTCTATAAGAATCCCTTTAAAAAATTCTGGAACTTAAAATTATATCTTTTGGATCTGCCAATTGAAATTGAGTTGGTCGTGGATCCCTCTGTTGAGAAACTTGTCCTATGTTTATTTGGGTGCCATCATCAGTTAACTCTACTTTTGGGATCAAAACCAAAGATAAGATCTATGGTGGTGATGAAAATAAAAAACTCTTTGGTGGACTTGACCGCAGGGCAAGCAGGACAAGAAAGAAAGAGGTCTTAGGGACTAAGAGTACTGATCTCCGACCTAGAAATTGTAAATCCAGTTTCCTTCAAGAAAGACCTTTTACATGACAAAGGCACAGTCCAATTACACAGTTAGGATTCATTTGCATTTCTCCTCTTCAACTTGATCCAGATGCCATTAGTTGGACGAAGAATCAGCTCTCCTGCTAGACCAAGTTCTTCTCTTTTCTGGTTGGTTTCTACCCAAAAATGCCTCAGGATGCAGGAAAGAATGCTCTTTTCTTCCATTATGGCAAATTTCTGACCTTCAAATTAATGTAAATAGCATTACTTTAATTACACATATATCTCAAATCTGAGAAATCACAGGTCCTATTAGAGGAAGCAAGCAATTTCGTATTTTCACAGTAGGGACAATCAGAATCACTGGGGATGTTTGTTAAAAAGGAAGATTCTTCAGTTCCCTTCTCTGCTCCTACCCAGTGCATCCGAATAGGTTGGATGAGGTAGGTATCTGTATTTGAGCAATATCCCAGAAAAATTCTGGGGTCACTGAAGCACGAGAATCGCTACTTTAGATGGCTTTCTTATTGGGCCTTTAATTTAATTTACTATAGAGTCAACATATATGTTTCAGATTCCTCATTTAAATCTGACCTCATTTTACTAACACCTGCATTTACATGGATGATAAAATGCTGGAGATCCTAAGGTGAAAGTGTTTATAATACATGGTGATATGCATTCATTTTGGTTAAGTAATTCAGCCCGCCATATGGTGAGCATTCTTTGTTTTCATCTTGCATGATGCAATTCTTAAAGCAACAAACACAGATATTAGGTTAAATACAGCTAATCATTACAAATAAATTTTCCACCATATAAAATATATTCTTCTTTGTTCTAAAATTGACATTTTAAAACTACCATGTAACTGATTGTGTTTATATTATGGGCTGAACTGTGTCCCCCCCCAACCCCCACCAATTCATGTGTTGAAGCCCTAACCCTGTACCTTGGAATGTGGCTGTTTTTGCAGATAGGGCTTTTACAGAGGTTAATTAACTTAAAATGAGGTCATATGGATGGACCTTAATCCAATCTGAATGGTGTTTTTTTTTTTTTTTAATTTTATTTATTTACCTGACAGACAGAGATCACAAGTAGGCAGAGAGAAAGGAGGAAGCAGGCTCCATGCTGAGCAAAGAGCCCGATGCGGGGCTCGATCCCAGGACCCTGAGATCGTGACCTGCGCCGAAGGCAAAGGCTTAACCCACTGAGCCACCCAGGCGCCCCTTTTGGTTTTTTTTTTTTGTTTTTTTTTGTTTTTTTTTTGAATGGTGTTTTTATTAAAAGAAAAAATCAGGGTGCCTGGGTGGCTCAGTTGGTTAAGCTTCTGCCTTTAGCTCAGGTCATGATCCCAGGGTCCTGGGATCAGGCTCCCCTCTCACTGGGGAGTCTGCTTCTCCCTCTACCCATCCCCCCCCACTCATGATCTCTCTTTCTTGCTCTATCTCAAATAAATAAAATCTTAAGAAAAATAAAATAAAAATAAAAAGAAGAAATCAGGACACAACACACAGGAAAGACCCTGGGGAGATACAGGGAGAAGACAACCATCTACAAGCCAAGCTTTAGAAAGGGCCCAGAAAAAACCCACCGTGCTGACACCTCGATTTCAGACTTCCAGCTTCCACAATATGAGAAAATGATTACCTGTTGTTTAAGCCACACAGTTGGTAATATTTTGTTATAGCAGCCCTAGCAAATTAATCTACTTTATGGTAGTCTTTTTTGGAGTAGTAATGTATAGCGAGGGGGAGGAGAAAAGAAACCAGTTTTTTAAAAGACTGTTGCCTGTGAGACACTACATCTCAAAGAAATTACTGTGAGAAATGCACTACCACGTGGGCTGGAAAGGTGAAACCAATTCTGATGGATACAAACCAATACAGTTTCTGGGTCCCGCAGAGAAGGGCACATATGCATATGGATGGCGTCCTTGCAGATTCTCAGGAAAGAACCTCTCGGGCTGGAACTCCTCAGGATTTGGGAAGTGTCTTGGATCTCTATGCAGTGCGTAGGTAAGGATGAGGACTTGAGAGCCTTTCACAATTTTGTAACCCCCTGTCAAGAGGTAGGCAATATGCCATAAGAATGGAGTAAGGTGGACATTAAAAAATCCATTCTACCTACTCTCCTGATTACAGAGTTCTTACCAATTTCACAATCTTCATTAAGATTACGAGCGAAAAAAGGAACAGAAGGAAAAAGGCGAAGGCTTTCTTTAATGACACATTCCAGGTATTTGAGTTTCTTCAGGTCCTCTAAGGTGGCAGGACGATCAGACTTCCCTGGTTAAAGGAAATACATGCGATGACAATGAAAGAACTCTGTGGGCTTGGGAAATGGGACATCCAAGAGGAATTAATCAAAGCACCAAATGTTAAATACTTACAGCCAAAGTAGGATTTCTATTATACATAATCAAAACAAAATGAGACGTATTAAGTGAAAGAAAGAAAGACACGAAAGGTCATGTATTGTATGATTCCATTCATAGGAAGGGCTCAGAACAAGTAAATCCGTAGAGATTGAAAGTAAATTAGTGGTTGCCAGGGGCTGGAGGAAGAGGGAATGGGGTATGGCTGATTAACAGTACAGGGTTACCATTCGGGGTACTGAAAATGTCCTGGAATTAGAGTAATGGCTGCACAACATTGTGAATGCACTAAATCAAACACTTTAAAATGGTTAGTTTTGAGTTCTCAGAGAATCCAGATATACATCTTCTCTTGGGTCAGATTCTTGGACTCTCTCCCCAGCGTGGCCCCTAAAGGCCTTTCGTGCCTGGGTCAAACAAAGACGGGGAGATTGCCTCCTGCTTCCATGCCAGAGGAGACATCAACCTCTGGACTTGCCACAGGAAGAAGAAGAGCAAGGAGCAAATGAACATACTGATGAGGTACAAAATGAAATAGACGGACATAAGGAAAAAGCCAGTGAAGAATTTTGAAGTGATAACAGAAGTATAACAAATGCCCCAATCATGTAAACAAAGGAGGATGGAATTGATCACCCAAATCCCAAATTCTGGGGTAATAGCAACTGTCAACCACTCACAAATCTGCTACTACTTGGAGAGGAAGACGAAGAGGCATTATCTGACCAGAGTCAAAGTGAGCAAATTGGAAGATATTAAATCATTATAGAATAGGTGTTCATTTTGATAAAAACCCTTCCTTCAAAAATAAAGTTCTCTCCAGAGAATTTCATCTGGATGAGAGTGTGATCCATCTTCAAAGCCTACTGAAGTCAGATGGAAATCGGAAAGGATTTGAAGAGATGCTCCAGTCAAATGCAAAATAAAGGCAGTGGGAAGAGGGAGCATGAGAAACCAGAGAGCTTCTTTTTCTGGTTTACTGGCCATCCTGATGCAGGCACAGATAAGTTAGGAAAGGACATCCAAGATGATATTTGGCCAAAACCGTGACAGTACTTCTTAGTTCCTGACATGGATGATGAAGAAGGGGATGGAGGAGAGGAATATACTAATGAAGACGGGAATAGGAATGAAGGAGAAGATGAGGAAGTGGGGGAGGTAGGAGATGGAGGAAATGAAAAATGGAAGACTGATGGAGTCCAATCTTCTTGTTTTAATTTTCTCCAGTCCCCTTGCACTCAGTCATGCTATTCTTGAAATCTCTCTTCTCTCCTTTACACCATGGGTCTCAACTTATTTTGGGGGGCAATTTGAGCACAATACACTGGGAAGAGAAACTCTACCCTTTTCTATTCCAAATTTATTCTAATACCTTTCTGTCTCAACCAAAACTTCATATAAACAACACTACTGTGCTTTCTGGGGGACAAAAAACCAAACCAAACCAAAACAAAACAAACAAAACACCCCATCTGCTCCCTTAGCTCTGCTAGAAGATGGAGAGTGCTTGGTTCCCATGTGTTGGTGCATAGAATTCTAGCTTTTCTCCTTTTCCTCAATATTGTGCTCAGATATTACATGTCTTTATGTGAATATGGACAGTTAGCATTTACCAACATGTATATGTCTACTTTCTTGTGTTTTTATTTACTTATTTTTAAATGGGTTTCTAGAAGATCAGAGAAGGGTGGGTTACAGATCTCTTGGTTAGAGATGAAGTGGGCATCTTTATAGCATAGTTTCTCCTTTGGCATGTTTAATTGTGATGTTTAATGGGCATCCTTGAAGTTTAGGATGACACTTTAGAAATAAAATCCTCTCCTCATGACTTGAGCCCTACCACTGGATAGGAGACTCAGTGAGCCTATAAGAATTTATCTGGAATTGACATTCTCTAGTGTAATTTTGTTCCTGTTTATTTTTAAATTTTCTTTTTGTTTCACTGGGTGGGGGGCAATGGTCAGTTTTAAACACTAACAGTTACGTTGCTTTGTTATAAAACAACTAAACAGACACAAATAAATGTTAATTTTATGTGTAACAGGAGGAATTAAAACTTGCAACTTAATGCCCAAAGATTAGTTGCTCGTGAAATTTTAGAGCTAATACTAGGGATAGAAGAAAAAGTGAGGCACCATCACAGAAAACAGGAGAAGCACCAGAATAAAGCATCTAGAGTAATGACATTTTAATTATGTGATATCAAAAAGTTTTTGTGAGACCAGCAACAAGTGAGACATTGTAGAGGATACAAAATGTGAACGTATCCACAAATAAGGTGTGAGTTTTTCAAAGACCAGATTAACTCACTGTAAGCAATATGAGAGAAATTAAAATCAATACAGAAAGAACCAAGATGCCCTTCAACGGACGAATGGAGAAGGAAGATGTGGTCCATATACACTATGGAGTATTATGCGTCCATCAGAAAGGATGAATACCCAACTTTTGTAGCAACATGGACGGGACTGGAAGAGATTATGCTGAGTGAAATAAGTCAAGCAGAGAGAGTCAATTATCATATGGTTTCACTTATTTGTGGAGCATAACAAATAGCATGGAGGACATGGGGAGTTAGG
>PJEN01023157.1:0-20511 GCA_004024605.1 Pteronura brasiliensis | reverse complement strand
GGAGAAGGCAGTTGGGGGAAATTGGAAGGGGAGGTGAACAATGAGAGACTATGGACTCTGAAAAACAATCTGAAGGGTTTGAAGAGGTGTGGGGGTGGGAGGTTGGGGGAACCTGGTGGTGGGTAATAGAGAGGGCACGGACTGCATGGAGCACTGGGTGTGGTACAAAAACAATGAATACTGTTATGCTGAAAATAAATTTAAAAAATGATTAATTAAAAAAAATTGAAACCATCTTACTGGAAAAGGGTGCACAGAAATGAATAGTACCTGGAAGAAAATGAAAATTCAAATAATTTTTTAAAGATGGTAGACATTACTACATGCTATAGTCTGAGAGAAATAATTTAATAACAAGGGAAAATGATGATATAGTATAAATTACTATAGGGGTTTCTTTTGGTAGGGTAGAGTAGAGGAATTCAAAGAAAGAAGAATATTTTAATCCATTGAAATTATTTAAAAAATGAGGTATGACTAAAGCAGATATTAAAAATATATATTGGAAGCTTGGAGTTCACTTGTCATTGTTTCCATTCTGTCTGTGAAATTGAAAGCAAAGCTACCAGCTGAAATAGAGACAACGCAAGGAAATGTGATGAGTTTGAGGGAAACAAGTAGGTAAAAGAATTGTCCAAGGCTACAGGTTAATGAATGTCTGGGGCAATTAAAGCATTTAGCCCTAAGGCAACATTATTTCAATGTCGAGAGAGATTTGTCAGCATGATTGTGGGGGTATTTGCAGACTTGTTCAATGATTATAATTCAGACTCAAAGTAGCAATTAATTATTATTATTTTTTTCTTTCTGAAAATTCAAGTGTTTTACTAACAATAGGGTTTTACTAATAGGAGGATGTGCCATCTATTGACCAGCTCACACCAGCCAAGTATTGGCTGGTCAAGCATTTAGGAATGACTGGGGGCTGGAGATAGAGAGTTTTAAAGATTAGATGCATACTGTTAGCTTTTTGAGTGAATGAGATTGCAATTGGGAACAAAAGATGGACAGATATATTTGAAATTATTTACATATAAAATCTTTTTCTGACTGTCCTTTTCCCACCAGCAGGAATTTACCTACTGCAGAGTCCATTGTGACTAATTTTAGGAGGCACCAGATCTGTTTAATACATGATTATGAATGACCCTTTTCAGGCTTTATGTGTCATCTGTCATTATGCCCTCTTCTTATGCCTCACTTCACTGGATATGGGCCCTCACTGCATCTACAGGATGTTAAGTTTTTTTGTTTGTTTTTGCTTTTGTTTTTTGGGGGACATTGTTGCTATGGGCTTCTAGATCCACAACTCTTTTTCTAGCTTAAAATGCTTTGATATATTGAATTCTCAAGCTGCCAAAGCACTAACATGCTGAGTTACAAAGTGGAAGAGAATGCTTCTCTCCACTTTTTATTATACTGTGTTAGACTATAAATAAAATAGTGCTATGTGTGCCCCAGTCAATACTTCAAATACTTTTTAGTAACAAATAAATAAATAAGAACTTTCCTTTTATTTCAAGTTCTAGTCCAACTTCTCTTTAGTGCACTGGGACCCAACATAAATTCTAATTAGAATGGTTGGAAATGATACTAATCTGAAGAACATATCACATGCTGTGTCCAGAATGGCCCTAGTTGGCAATAACAGATTGTGTTTCTACTTCATATTTGAAATGCTGAATGTTCTTCTCCTGGAAAAAAATTCCACATGGATATTTGTTATATTCTCTTGTTAATAACTTGTGAAGGGGGGTCACACCACTGGTACACTAGGTTAGGTTACACTGTCTCTATTCCACTGTGGATACATCTTAAATTTAGGATAAATCTTTGGTCAAACAAGGTATTGTTTTTGTTTTGTCACAAATGATTCTTGGGATTTCATTTTGCAGTATTGATTTTGATGTTACAGCACTTACTGGAGTAGCCTGAGAAGATATAATCATTCTTCCACCTCCATTGTTATCTTTCTGGCACACTCCCTATGATTCAGAAATGTCTGACTTTAGTACACAGAACTACCAAAATAAAAGACAATACTGAGGGGAAATTAAATGTCCCAGAAAGTCAACTTCACATCCTATCCATTTATCTGTCTTCCCAAATTTGGTATTTCAAACTTTATCTCCTCAGGTTTCTAAGTCAAGCCAGTTAAAAACTAAGGAGCAACTAAATTGCAAAGCACTCTGCTTGGTGAAATGGAGAATAAAAAGATGAAGAAGTTAAATTCCTTTGTCACAGAAGTTCATGAGCTAATAATGAAAAAAGATGTATAACAAGTAACTTAGCAGACCAAAAAATACTACAATCATAAACTAAATGCAAATGAAGTATAGTGTAGGAAAACACTAAATTCTTTTGTGCATATTATTTATTTATTCAGGTATCCAGAAATAAATTAGCATAATAAATTATTTAGCATCTACCATCTTCCAGAAGATGTGACACAGCAACTTTTAATACATGAGAATGATGTAGTTCCATAATCCTGAAACTTGAAGCGTATTTTCTTTTTTCCCCTGTCATTATACACACACACACACACACACACACACACTTTGTTTTTAGATACACCCATAGTTTTATCACAAAATTATTATTTTGACATTAGTTGGTTATAAAACTTTATACCCATTGAATAGCATTTCTCATTTCTGCCTTCCCCCTGCTCTTGCATTTACCATTCTACTCTCTGTTTTTATTAGTTTGACTATTTTAGATATGTCTTATAAGTAGAATCATTCATTATTTGTTCTTCTGTGACTGGCTTATTTCACTTATTATAATATCCTGTAGATTCATCCAGGTTGTCACATATGACAGGAAGCATCTGTTCTGTATGAAGTCTTAAGTCCACTATGTAGTTAGTGACTTAACCTCCTCCTGATATATTAGGTATATCCTTAAATTAGAATAATATACATGGTTGTTTTTAACTGTCTTTGCTTTCCCTTTTCTTGGGCTTTTACATGTAACACATCTACCTATATCTGTACACATGGGACACGCACAAGTACATACAGTTTTATAAGCATATCCCTCCAGTAAGTCTATATTTATTAATTTAGAACATCTCAGCAGAAACTGGCAATATTTGCTTATAAAACTTTATACACATTGAATAGCATTTCTCATTTCTGCCTCCCCTGCCCTTGTACCCACCATTCTATGCTGAGAAACCATACTTATTAAGAAAATGTACAATTTAATCCTGTGTAGAAAAACAGTTTATGTCATTGAAAACACTTAAAATGCATAGAATGTTTATTTTCTATTCAATATTTACTGATCTTGCAATTTTCCAATGCCATAATATATATATCAAGAAAAAAAAGAAGAAAAAAAGGAATAAAATATAACCTCTTTAAAAGATCTCATGTCTACTGCAAAGTTTTCAAACTTTTGGATCTCAGAGCCTCTTCACACTTTAAAAAATATTAAGACCCTAAAGACTTTTTTAAAGTGGATTATGTATACCGATACTTAGAATATTGGAAACTAAAACTGAGAAACTTTAAAAATATCTATTGAATGCTTTAAAGATAAAAAGATAATCTATAACATACATGTTGAAACATATATTTTTTGAGAGAAATCACATAGGTATTTGTGAGCTGTGCGGAGGGGGAAAAGGGAGAGGAGAGAGAGAATCTTAGGCAGGCTCTACATCAAGCATGGAGCCCAAAGCAAGGTTCAATATCAGGACCCTGAGATCATGACTTGAGCTAAAATCAAAAGTCAGATGCTTAACCAACTGAGCCACCCAGGTGCCCCCAGATAATGATTCTTTTAAATGGAAAATTAAAAAGAAACTAGCAATAACTTTTACTTTTTTATAAAACTCTCTAATGTTTGGTTTAACAAAGGACAGCTGGACTCTCGCATCTATTTCTACGTTCAATCTGTTCAATTATGCTGATTTAGTTGAGCTATATGAAGAAAATACAATCATACACATATGTAGTTAGGAAAGGAATGTTTTGATAATTTTTTTCAGAGCATGAAAGACATGTTTCTTTGATACTATTTAAAATTCAGCAACTTTCTTAATGGCTTCTTTAAAGTTAAGTTGAAATGTAGATTCTGAAACTAAATCAATGAATTCTTCTAATTCTGTTACATTAAGATACATTATTCTATCTTGGTAAACTGTCAAATTTATAATGACAAAAGTAATCCTCCAAAATTATAACTTTCTCCTGAGAGTTTGAATTTCATCATTGGTCATTATTGCTCTCAATTGTTTCTCTTGAAATAACAAGTTCACTTCATTTCTTTTCAAGAACATTTTAGCTAAATACCAAAGTGTAAATTACTATGCTTTATCTGTCAGTCATTGTTTTAAATAAAAATGATGTTTCATGAAAAAAGCAGCTAATTCAACTCACAACTCACAATAATAAAGCAAATATTTTACCTGGATTGTACCTTGGTATACAGCAGAAGTTCTTCCCATGTACATCTCATTTTTCTTACAGAATGTTTAAGATATGTGCTCAAGTTTCAACATTTGATACAATTAATATATTTTCCTGCTTTATCAAGGACATTTCTCAGAAAAAAACTGTTTTGTGTTTGTTTATTGCTTTACTCAGTTATTTATCTATTGTTTTTTTAATTTTTTATTTTATATATTTTATTTTATTTATTTATTTATTTTTATTTTATAATTTTTATTTATTTATTTATTTATTTATTATTTATCATGTTTCTGTGAATATATGGAGATGAGAAACTATAGTGATAGTTTAGCTTGATTTCACTGGCTTGGTTGATGCTAAAGCATGAATAGTTTTACCACCACTGTTTTTGTACCATCAGTGTAAAAGCCAGCACAATGAAAAAAGTGAGTATTGTCTTGGTATCACTATGAAAATTGTTCTGTTCATTACATTCCCCCAGAAGTTTGTCTGATATCCCTAGTGGACCATACTTTGAAAACTGTTAGTACAGAGTAACCATGTAAATTACCTTCTTTGATAATAAACACAGAGAAGAAATCTACACTTCAAATTAATGCTGAGAAGTTTATGCTACTTCCAGAAAGAAAACTGTATACTAGACCATATACTTATAGTCGGGAAAATTTAGATTTGAATTCTAGCCATGTGACATTAATAACCCTATGGCTTTTGGAAAATTATTAAATCCTGTTTGTTACTTGACCCTCATTGCTAAAACAAATTTTTAGGGATAGTGTAAGAATAAAATGAAACTATGCAAAAATACACTCATATGCACACAATACCTGGCATATAGAAAACACCTGATTAATAGCAGTTTCTATTATTTTTGTTGTTGCCAACAAGGCATATGATTAATGGTATTGTATAAGTTTTGAACTTTCTACCCTACTTTTAGTAAGATCAATTATATATGAATGTAGCTTTCAGTGAAAGAGCCAATTTTAACATATGGGCTGTGACAGGTGATTCATTCTAAAGATTATAGCACTGGAGAATTAATGCAGTTAGGATTATATTATTCAACTGTTTTGAAAATAAGAATTCTATGGCATTTCATCACTGCCCATCCTTTTGGTGCATCATCATTTCAATAATTGATTTTCATGTGTGAGTCATTGTGGCCTGATTCAGAAGAAAATGCCACAGGAGCTGGGAGAACTAATTAGCAAACCACAAAAGAATAATGAAAGAAATGGGCACTTTTTTCTTATTTTAGGAAAGTTCTTCACATATAAAAATGATTCAAACATTGTAGGAATCCAAGCAAAACTGAATTTTTATCTTTGTCCTATATAAGAACCTAAAGTGGGAAAATGAGGATAGTACGGATTCACAGTATCAAAATTGTGCTTCTGTTCTGGTTAGAACAATTTCAGTTGATATTAGCATTAAAAGAAGATTGCAGGAAAAGATAAAGAATATCTGAAGCTATAGTGAAGACACCATTGACTTTGGAGTCAGATAAGCCAGATTCATGTTGTAGTTTTGTTACTTGATCTAAGCATAACTCTGGGTAGTTACTTAACTTTCCTGATCCCTGATTTCTACAACTGCAAAGGAATTGTGAAATAATTACCTCTTGGTGATTCTGAAGAATTAAGTGAAATTAAACCATTGAAAGTGGATTGCATCCTCACATGGGATGAGTTGTCTCTAATCAGTGTCTTTTTTTTTCTCTGCTTGTTACTATAAAATTATTAAAATGATTAAAATGATGGGACTTCTTTTCTTAATATGTAACTTAAACTGGCCTTGCTTATATATCTTCTCACAAGTGGAATGTGGAATATAAAGTTTTCAATACCATTTCAAAAGGACTAGTTGATTTGGTCAATTCAACAAATGTATATCTTAAATAAGGACCTCAACAAAAGACAAAAATAGTTGTTTTCTCTATAGACTCATACAAATATAAAACTGAGTTGTTAAGATTATTTTAATTGGGAAATTAACAATTTTACCCATATCTTTGAACATTACTAGTGTCAATTAAAGCAGCAAGAAAATACAACCAAATTTGATGTTATGATCTGTTCCACTCCCAGTGAGTACTCCTACTTCACGCTTTCTATATGTTTCATAGTTTCTATTATCAATCTTATGTGTCATATAGTTTACTAATAAGTTTATTGCTTATTCTCCCTGCTAGAATGTGACTTCTTTAAGGAAAGATGTCTGGTTGTTTTGTGTGGAAGTGCTCAACTCACGCTGAGTGTTTAGGTAATGATTTGTGAATGAGTATTTTGAATAAAATAGGTGGAAAAAATATGTGAAGCAAGATTATTGATTTATGCTAGTTCAGGTTGCTATAACAAAATGCCATAAACTGAGAGGATTGTTAACAACAAATTAATTTCTTATGGTTCTGGAGATTGGAAGTTTAAGAGCAGGGGACCATCATAGTGTGTTGGTGTTGAGGACTCTCTTCCCAGGTTGCAGATAGCTATTTTCTCCTTATATATTCCTATGGCTGAAAGCAGAGAGAACTCTTTGAGGTCTCTTTTATAAAGGCATGAATCAAATTTATGAAGGTGGCTCCACCCTTATGACCTAATACCCCCTGAATATCTTATCTCCTAAAATGAACACATCCAGGGTTAGGATTTTAACATATGAATTTAAAGGAAGAAAGTTCAAACATTTCTTCCCAAACCATGTTTATTTCATTTTAAATTAACCAAAGTGTTTATTCACTACTATAAAAATACTATAAAATATTATTCAAAAATAATAATAAAACATTTTTAAAAATAATAAGGGCTATAAGTTATTGCATCTTAATTTCAACATTATTGACCACATCTTTGTGCTAGGCACTATGCTTAATAGATATTGAATCATCTTACATAAAGGCTAAATGAATGTTATCAGAATAAATCCATAACATAAATACCAGTAAGGTTTTATTTATATTTTATTTAGAATAACCAAAATAAAATTGTATTTCCACTCTTCAGTGGTTATCTCGGGGGTATGGAAATGCTACACTTTGAAGAGACCACTCATATTTAGTATTATATTTCCCACACCTATATTGTATTTGAAAAAAACTCTCTGTAACCTGAAAACAGTTCTATACAGAAGGATAATCTATTTTGGGAGAGCATATAAGTGAGGAATATTGAAGTTAAATTAGCATGATACATTTATATCACTATGTGTATCATACACATTATAATTAAGACTTAACCAAATGCTGTCTGCTAGATTTTATCTCTTTCTACCCTCAGGGTGACATTATATGACTTGAGGCACAATGCCTCTACTAGTGCAGGTCTCATTTACCTGCAGTGTGCTGAAGAGTTTTGGCCTCATTCTAGTCACTCATTCTGCAAATACTTATGAACATTTACTTAATAAATAAGCTCCTTGGAAATAAAGAGGAATATAACGATATCCTTGACTTTTAGGAACTTAAAATCTAATGGGTACACAGGATAAAACAGTAACACTGATAGTAAGATAATCATCCCAGTAAAAGGTTATATGAAAGGGCAGAAACTTCAAACTCTATTGGACAAGTAAGTAATACTTTCAGAAGATGTCTATTCAGAGCAGCGATTCAAGTTACAATTATAATATTTCCAAATATTAGTGAAGAGAGAGCATTTTAAACAGAGGAGACAGTATGTAATTAGGTATACAAATATACACATATCACATACACACTCTCAAAGCATATAGATGGTTTAATTTTGTTCTGGGTGGAAAAGTGGGAGATTTACTCGGACAGCAAAGTAAAGCTCAAAATATGAAGGACATTGAGTGTCTTGTGAAGGGATATTAGAAGTGTTTCAACAGAATGCCTTGCTTCTTGGATAACTCCTAAGTAGAAGAAAACCTGACAAGAGTACATAATTACAGTCAGTCATTTGTAATAATTTTTAAGTGTTCTGTAAGAGTTCAGTCATTTTAAGCCAAGTTTAGATTGAATTAATTTATTTTGGGAAATGAAGTTCTGCTAATTAGATTTTGCCCTCAGGCCTATGGCAACTTGTCAATATGGATTTTGGGGTAGAAGGCAAGAGACTTCTTATTGTAGTAACCTATGGGAAATCTTGCCTTAACTGCTGACTTGCAGAAAAGTTACCAAAAGCTTCCACCAGTCTTTGGTGGACAATTAGAGAGAAGGGAGCTGTGATAAAACAGATCAATTTTATAACATGCTAACAATTCACAACTCCAGATGTTTTTCTATGAGCAGAAATTTCAAAATATTCTTGAATCACATAGCATTTGAGCAAAATTGTCAGTGTATACAAATAGCTTTAAAACAGTCTTAAAATTTTGAAAATGTTGTATAACAAAGAAATAGATATACTCTGAAAATTATTTATTTTAGAGATATAAGTGAGATGTGTTAAACATGGATAGATACTATGTTCTTTGAATCTTTAGTAGTGGTTTATAAAGTTCCAAAATGGATACTTGTTCACAGAACTAAAATGCAGGTGTCAGTCCCTCTCTGTCCTCTTATTCTACATTTCAACCAGATGTTCTTAAAATCATCTCCAGCTCTAAACTATAATCAGAACATTCCTGGATATTGGCCATTTGTCTTCCACGAAGAAAATGATCTGTAAAAACACTTGTCCTTAGTTACAGGTGTTTTATGCTCACTGATAAATTCCACACACTCCTACATTTCTTAAAAAGGATTTGATTCATGGTACCTGGGTGGTTTAGTCGGTTAAGTATCTGCCTTTGGCTCAGGTCTTGATCCCAGGGTCCTGGGATCAAGTCCCACATTGGGCTCCATACTCATTAGGGAGCCTGCTTGTCCCTCTCCCTCTGCCTGCTGATTCTCCTGCTTATGCTTTCTCTCTCTGGCAAACAAATAAAAACAATCTTAAAAAAAAAAAAAAAAGACTTGATTCCAGCATATTTATATACATTTTGACCACCCTATTAGATTTCTTCTTGGTTTGTGTCTCTGAAGTTTTTGGTTCATTATTTTGAGTTTATTTTTGTTAATGTTTTATTCTGAATTATTCACACTCTCCTAAACAGACCTTATAATTGATGCGATAATTTTTTCAACCATGTAGTGCTTTTTTAGTTAAAAAAAAAAAGAAAAATTCCTTATGACCTTAACTATAGATTCACGTGCAAAGTTAGGATGACAGATTTCTGTATATTTGTTTGCTTCTACTAAAGAGCAGTTTTGGAGAGAGGTAAATTTGGATTTGTATTTAAATCAGTTTAATAAAAGGTGGTTAGATAAATCACCTGGAACATTTGGGAAAATTGTTTACGAGCTTATGAATCAGAATTTGAGGAGGACTTCTTTGGCATGTTGTGTCTTATTCATATAGACACAACTTCAACTGGAGGATCTACTTCTAGTTGGCCACTTCACTCATGTGACTGACTTTCCTGGCTTTTCTTTCTTTCTTGGCATAGTGTCTCATTCTTTAGGGCCTCTCCAACTGATGTGGCTTCTCATTGCATGGAGGTCTTAGGATAGTCTGACTTTAATTATGATAGCTAGCTTCCCCAGAAGGAATGTTCTAAGATCTAGGCAGGGATTGAAAATTTTCTCTAAACCAGCTTTGAAAATGCCAAAATATCTCTTCTAGTACTTCTGATTCACTACGGCAAGTCCAGATTTAAGAGAAGAAAGAAACAGATTTTATCTCTAGTGAAAATATGAAAAAGACTATACTCAGGGGAAATGATTTCATGTCTGATATGTGGTCTGAAGATCAGATATAAATAAATTGGAAAAAAAAGTTGTTAAACTGCTTTCTGAAGAATCCTAACTAATACAGAACAAAATAAGGAAGAATAATAAAAAAAGATGGATTGAGAGGAATTTCAGAGAAGAAATTCTGGACGCCTGGATCGAGATCCATGTATAAGGAGATTAGACATAACTACTCTATCACAACTTAAAAAATCTGAATATTTGGAGAAATCAACAACTCTTATTGGCTCCTCAAGAACTGGGAGGACACAGGGAAATTTGTTGCCCCCAGAATTATAGATTCAGATTCAGACCGGTAAATACAGGGAGTAATAGCTTACAAGAATAATGACTCATGAGCAGAAACTGTCATGGGACTTTTAACCATTTTTAACCAGATTATGGACAGAAAGTTAACTTAAGCAAAGAGGTAGAAATCTTATAAAAGAGCCAAAAAGAAATGCTAGGGGGGGAAAAAAGGACATTGTAATAGAAAAGACTGGAGTTGGCTGAGGAAATAATCTCAGAGCTTGAGTTTATAACAATAAAAACTTAGAAAACCAAAAAACAAAGATAACCAAGACTGGGGAAAAAAAAAAAAAAGAATAGATAGGGTGTACGAGGACCATGACACAACTATGAAAACTATAACACATGTGCAATGGTAATACCAGAAGAAGAAAGAGAGAAAGGGACAGAGTAAAGGTTTGAAATGATAATGACTGGAAATTTATCTAAATTAATATCATAGAGAAAGCAAGGAAGTTCAGAGACTACAAAGCAGAATAAATGCCTACACTATACTGAGACATGTCATTTTCAAATTACAGAAAATCAAAGCTAAAGGGAAAATCCTGAAAGAATCCAGAGAGGGAAAATGCCTAACCTAGCAGAGGTACAAAGATAAAAATTGTGTTTGACTTCTTCTCAGAAACCATATAAGTCTGAAGAGAGTAGGGGGAAATATTAATAGTGTTGAGGAAACAAAAAACAAAACCCAAAATTCTGTACCTTGCAAAATCACCCTTCAAAAGTGAAAGATAAATGAAGTCTTTCTCAGACAAACAAAAATTGGGGGAATTCATTGCCAGTACATTGCTTTGCAAGAAATGTTTTTGAGAAGTTCTTTAGAGACAAGGAAAATGATATAGGTCAGAAATTTGGATCTACATAAGGAAAAGAAGAGCATAAATAAAAGGTCTTAGATTTTAACAAATTACCACTGCAGTACACCATGTTGACAGTTGGGCAGACTGTGTGTGAGGTGCAGTAGGAGATTGATAGAGTAGATAGCTGGATATGAGCAGGAGGCAAGAATGGTAGTCATAGTGGTTTCCTCGTGTCTCACTTCCCAGAGCGATGAAACAGCAGGTGGAGAGCATGCCCTGTCCTTTCCAGCCTCAGTCCTACAATAACTTACTGCTTCATTATAATATATTTACACTGCAGTTTTGACTCCCTCAGCCCCCATAGGGAAGATGGCCATGACAGTTCCAGCAAAATTCATAGGGTCCAAAATGCCCACTCCCAACTGGTAGGAGGAGTCTCTTAGATGATTGGAAACAACCTTAGTCAGAGACAGCCCCAGCTATGACCCATAATTTAAGCAAACATTAAAAGAAAAGACACTTAACCATTGTGCAGTTGTTACCTCTGGGCCTGCGTGCTCTCTTGTCTTAGGTATCCTGTCCTTAATAATCTGTTTTGTGTTTACTACTTTCCTTCTGACTGTCTTTATTGGAGTATGGATCTGCATGTAAATCTTTCTTGGGGAATCTAAGAACCACAGCCCCCATTCACGGAACACAGAATCCCCCACCACTAGCAGGATGTGTGAGAACTCTTTGTAGTTCCTGCTTAGTTTGTTGTGTAAACTGGGAAAAAAAAAAAAAGTCTATTTAAAAAACAGAAACAACTGCAACAACAGAATATATGACAACAATTTTGAAGACACTGGGTATCAAGTATTCAAGGAAGATGATTCCTTAGAGATGGAAAGCACACAAGGTGCGTTTTAGTTTGATAGTCTCAGTTTACCTCACTGAGACAATTTTTAGGCAATTGGGAAGAGGAGCCCAAGTAGAACTGAAAAGACTCTATGATTTGAGTAATATTGATGAAAGATAAGAAGGTCAGGGAGTCTAGACTTTGTTGGTTAGAGTTGGAAGGGAGAGAGCTACATAGAACACATAGAACATCTCTCTTGACTATTCAGCAGAACATTAATGATCACATGCATGGACGAACAACACTCAAGGCTGGAAAAGAATCAGCTAAGAAGATTAAAAGAAACTGTTCCTATCTTTCATACAGGACTGGAAATAGTGCTGGTTCCCACCAGACAGGAAAGCCCTATGATTTACAGATCATTAGATAGAGCTTAATCTCAGTAATAGTTAACAGCAAAATATCTAGGAACATTTGTCTAAGAACATCTCTAATTCTGACTAACAAATTTTAGAAGCAAGTTCTGAAAGCATTAAGATATTTCTAAAGGAATTCCCTGCATCTCAGAAAAGAGCTCAAGAATATTTTACAGGAATTGAAAATTCTTCAGGAATAAACAAGATAAAATTCATAGGAGTTGAAGACTCTAAAATTTACTGAACATACCATCAAAGAAAAATTGTTCTCTGTGATTAATAATAAGCACTGTAATAAATGGAGATTCCATAACTGTGGGACACAGGAATAAGAGGACATGCAAAAGAGACCCATTAAGAACCATCGGAGGAGCCAATAATAGCTCACCAGTACTTTAGTGAGAGCTATCTGGCCACTGATGTCAGAATTAAATTTTCTATCCTTTGTGGTATATTTTATATAAATGTGCATAATGAAATAAATATAGTTTTTATTCCAGTAAATAGAATATAGTCATTCTCAACAAATCTTTTTGAGATTTTTATAATTACCCAAGCAAAGAATTTCACTTATGCATATAGGTATTATTCAGATAATGTTTTTCTTTTAAATTCTGCTGTGCATCATATGCACTAAAAAGTCAGGAAATAATGTATGAATAAAAAACCCATGGTATACCTGTTCTATGGAGCCTGCAATTTATTGGAGAAGATTGACATTAACGTCAACACAAAAATATTAATATTATATAACCTATATTATCATTTATTATATCAGTACAGAGAGTTAAGAGGTTGATGAGATACAGATACAGAGATCAGTGAAACCTATGTTATTGTTATGCACAGGCTCATAGGATTTAGTAGACAGCAGTAGGGCAGTACTCCTCAGAAAATTCTTAATAACACTTGTATTTATCTTTATACGTCACAGGCAACAAATTTAGTTACAAAGATGTAAACCAGAAGTGGATTAGCTTAAAAAAAATAAATAAATCTTAACATCTGTCTTTCCCTGGCATTATTATCCTCAGAGAGAACTACCTAACAACAAAAAAGTTATATTGGGGTATGGCTATTAGATGTAATTGTTCTTTATATACACTGAAACACCTGCTTGAAAAGAAGCAATTTCTGAGTTGATACTTTTTTCCACCCAGGATATAAACAACAGCTTGTTAATTCCCTTCTACAGAAACTAGAAATATGTCCAAAAAGAATGTGATTATCATTTAGTCTGGTTAAAATTTCAATGAAATAAAACCTATGCCACTGTAGTTGCTGTAGCTAGTGATTTTCTAAAAATGAATTTAAAGAAAAATTAAATGCAATGAGAACAGAACACATTAGTACTCCTGTTATATTTAGAAAGGAAACACAATGTATTGAGATTGTCATTGGGTTTTTCCTTTTTTTGAGAGGAGTAGGTCAGTACATCCCACTACACTCAAGAGTGTGGAGGCTACGCTTTTATGATTCTTCCCAAGGGACACAATTCTTTTCCTGATTTGGATTTTTATTTTTTGTTGTGTCATTTTGTGACTTGACAGCTTGCTGCTTTAGGCATGGAATTCTTTACTAGTTCTCAGCTTTCTTCTTCAACACTTTGACATAGACTGGTAAATCATACCAACAATCTGACATATTTTAGTCCATTTTCCCGCCTGCTAAAAATCTGAAAGTGTTAAATTATCTCTTATATCTGTTCCAGTACTGAAAGTCTTATCCAAGTCTTTCCGAGGTTTTACCAGAATGTGATAAAGCCTTACCACAACTTTGGCAAGACAAAGTAACTTGGAAAACTACTAATTTGTTCCTACTAATTTAAGGTGAATGAGATGGACTTAATGGATATAATCTTTAGTAAAGAGATAAAATCTAGGTAGTAATAGAAATTGAATTTGAGTTGATCTAAATTCAAGTCATGAAAATAATTATAATGTTATTTTAATTCAATTTATAAAGTCTCAGTAGGGCAAGTAAACTTTACACTCTAAAGAAATGTGGGTGGGTGTGGGAGTGACTAACTTAAACAGGTGAGATAATTTTTTTTTAATTAACTTTCTGAAATAATGCTGTTAGTAAAAAATGTTAAATTCCTTCTTTGTTTGCCATAGTTTGGCTTTGATGACATTGTTAAATGTCATTTCCTCCTCATCAAGGAGGAGGAGATGAGGAAATATATGTAGGTAAAAAGGGACAAAGTTTCAGTTATGCAAGCTAAATAAGTTCAGAAGATCTAATGTACAGCAATAAGACTATTGTTAACAATATTGAATTGTATAGTTGAGATTTGTTAAGAGGATAAATCTTAAACCTTCTTATCACACACACACATACACACACACTCTTACACATCCATACACACAGAGAAAGAAAATAAAAGAAAAAATTAACTATGTGAGGTGATGGGTATGTTACTGCTTGATTGTGGTGATTGTCTCACAATGTGTATATATACCAAAACATCAAGCTGTACACTTAAGAATATACAATATTTATTTGTCAATTACACATTAATAAAGCTGAAAAAAAAAACAGTTGCTGGTGTGCCCCTCAAGGTGTGTGTGGTATGTGTGTATGTGTGTGTGTGTGTATTTGCATGTTAATTCATTAGGGAGAGTTTTTGCTGAAGCAAAACTTTTGTTAAAATAAAGATTAATTATATAAACCAAAATAATTACCCCTGTCTAATATAATTCAC
The DNA here is from genome assembly GCA_004024605.1 of Pteronura brasiliensis. Lineage (NCBI taxonomy): Eukaryota > Metazoa > Chordata > Mammalia > Carnivora > Mustelidae > Pteronura > Pteronura brasiliensis. The sequence goes on along the minus strand of PJEN01023157.1, from coordinate 5,289 downwards.
AAATTTAGGTCTTCTTTGACTTGGGTGAAACTGTCTGAACAGCAGACACAGTGGCTTACTTCTAGGTATCTGTTCAATTTGATTCCTGAAACAACCGTTAGCAGTTGTGGCTGCTTTAGGGACAATGCTCTGTCTCATACAGTGCACAGGCATGTTTCCATCTTCTTAGAAGCAAAAGTATTGCTCTGTGTTGCTATTTCTACGACCATGTCTACAATGAAGTCTCTATAATCTTTGCAGCATTATTTCCCTGAAAGCAAAGAATATTTAATTCAGGAAGAACTGGATCATGCTTTGTTTCTCATCTCTGGTGAGAACACAGTACTCTATTTCTAAAAATTTACCAAGGGACAAAGAACCTTGGATACTCTCAGGCCAGGAAATGTGATATGTTACAAATTTTTGAAATGTCTTCCTTAAGGCCACTGAAAATGCTATTTTCTTGGTGACCATGCTTCACATCACAAACAGTGCCCCAATCTAACAGCTTTTTATTCCATTGGTTGAAGAAATAAAAAGGTGCTATTAGTGTAGACACAAAAGAATAAGCTGAAATTATTGGTGGTACCTTTTCTAGATCGCTTCCCTATGCTCATCAAAACATATCTTTATGCTACCAGAGGTTTCAGGTCAATTTATATAAATTCATTACCTGTTCATTATTATTGGAGAAAGTTTATTTGACAAATGGCCAGTAGCATTGTTTTGTGTTATAAATAAGTGAAGAAAAAACATAAAATGTTACAGAGTTTCTGTCATTATTACATAGTACAGGAGAAGATAAATATTTACAGATAAATAGACTAGGAATTACAGAATGGGGGGCCTCTAATTGTTCTTAATGGTATCAGAGATAAATCAGTGAGGACAAAGTAGTGAGCTGTGTTATATACACAAAATTTCATGTTTTGTTAGTACATGAGGTTGTTAGATTTGGACATTCTACGATAGTTTTGTTTAATTAAAAAACCAGTTCAAACTTTCTGGAGAAGACACTATATCTAAACAGAAGTTTATATAAGAGCGAACTGAAAGAACCTGCTAATTTTTGTAAAATCCAAGTTCTGGATTAAGTCTTCTATGAAAGTTTCATTCATTTGTTGACAAAATAAACATGAAGCAATTGAAAGAGATACTAACAGTAATGAAGATGTTTTGCCTCCCTAACAGTTTGTAGTAAATAAGGCAGTTAAAATAATTTAGTCTTAATTTGGAAAACTCTGAATGGAGTATAAAAATTATTTGAGGGGCACCTGGGTGGCTCATGATTTTGGCTCAGATCATGATCTCAGGGCTGTGAGATTGAGCCTCACTTTGGGTTCCTGGTTCAGTGGGGAGGTCTGCTTGAACTCTCTCTCTCCCACTGTACTCCCCCTTAAGTAAATAGATAAATCTTTAAAAAAACTATTTGGAACATTAGTGCTTCCTCAGTGTCTGCTGAGGTAGCCTACTATGGGATGTTTGGTTGTAACAATTTTCTATTTATGTATAAAGATCTATTCTGTTAGCCAATATCAATTATGAATAAAGCTTTAGAGATACTAATAAAATTAAGATGCATAGATTTTACTATCGTGCTACAGAAAATTACTTTATGAAAAACTTGGGATTTAGTGAACACAGTGATGCCTCAAAATTAGGATGATAACTAAAAATCCATTTGTTTTTATGCCTGGTGAACTAGGGAAGAGACCAATTTTATCAAAGATTATACAAATACTTTTTTTTTCTTTAATCCAAATAGTCTAATACTCAAAGTATCACGTGTTCTGTCTAAAGTTTTCCCAAGGAAAAGAACAGAAGGAACAATAATACCATTTTTTAAAGTTTTTTTAATTTACAAATTCATTTCCTTGGACCTCTAACCAAAATGACACAAACTAAAATAATTCTCAGGACTTTCCTATAGATATCCAGATTCTATTACAAAGTAAGGAAAAAGTGGGACTCTCTATTAAGGCATTCTTCATTCAACATCATCTTGCTTTTAAGAGGTTGTACTCTGAGAAATAATTGTGCTTGTAAAATATCCAATGGTATTTTAATAATATAACTATTACTCTAATCCAATGACTTTAATAATTAGGATAACCAAAAAACTTCTCCAGAAAAGGAACTGGATTTAAATAGCATCTCTGTATTGCTTTTGGATCGATTCAATCATTGATACATAATTAAAATCAATTTGATTATGACAATAATTAATCATTTAAAAATAATGTCATGTTGAAAACCACTTGAAAAATTCTTCATTTTATATTATATTTTCATAAGCCAGGTCATTGTTTGTTTTTTTCTATTTTCATGCCTTATTTATTTATTTATTTAAAGATTTTATTTATTTTTTTGACATAGAAAGAGATCACAAGTAGGCAGAGAGACAGGCAGAGAGAGAGGAGGAAGTAGGATCCCCACTGAGCAGAGAGCCCAATGCGGGGCTTGATCCCAGGACCCTGAGTTCATGACCTGTGCTGAAGACAGAAGCTTTAACCCACTGAGCTACCCAGGTGCCCCACCTAATTTATACAAATTGTTATTGGTTTCAGGTATACTATATAATGATTCAACGATTCTATACATTTCTCAGTGCTCATTTAGTGTTCTTTTATTTCCCTTCCCCTATTTTATCCATCTTCCACCCACCTCCTCTCTGGCAAGCACCAGTTTGTTCTCTATATTTAATAGTCTTTTTCCTTTCTTTATTAGGTTTCTTAAATTCCACACGTGAATGAAATTTTTTGGTATTTTTCCTTTTCTGTCTGACTTACTTCACTTAGCATTATACCTTCTAGGTTCATCCATATTGTTGCAAATGGCAAAATTTTGTTTTTTCTCATGGCTGAGTAATATTCCATTGTATATATATACCACCACTTCTTTTTTTTTAAACATTTTTTAAAATTTTTAATTTATTTGACAGACAGAGATTACAAGTAGGCAGAGAGGCAGGCAAAGAGAAAGAGGAGGAAGCAGGCTTCCTGCTGAGCAGAGAGCCTGATGTGGGACTCGATCCCAGGACCCTGAGATCATGACCTGAGCTGAAGGCAGAGGCTTAACCCACTGAGCCACCCAGGTGCCCCTATACCACTACTTCTTATCTATCTCTTTATCTATTCTTATCAATGGATATTTGAGTTGTTTCTATTTCTTGTCTATTGTAAATAACACCGCAATAAACAGAGGTGCACATATATCTTTTCAAACCAGTATTTTTTCTTTGGGGAAATAACCAGTAGTAGAATTACTGAATCAGGGCACCTGGGTGGCTCAGTGGGTTAGGCCACTGTCATCGGCTCAGGTCATGATCTCAGGATCCTGGGATCGAGTTCCACATTGGGCTCTCTGCTCCACAGGGAGCCTGGTTCTTCCTCTCTCTCTCTCCCTGCCTGCCTCTCTGCCTACTTGTGATCTTTCTGTCAAATAAATAAATTAATTAAAAAAAAATCCTGGCTCATATGCTAATCATATTTTTAATTTTTTGAGGAGACTGTATACTGTTTTTCACAGTAGCTGCACCAATTTGCATTCTCAGTAACAGTGCACAAGGGTTCCTTTTTCTCCATATCTTCACCAACACTTGTTGTTTCTTGTGTTTTTGTTTTTGCCATTCTGACAGATGTGAAGTGATATCTCATATTGTGGTTATTATTTGCATTTCCCTGATGATTTGTGAGGTTGGCCATCTTTTCATTTGTCTGTCGGCCATCTGTATGTCTTCTTTGGAAAATGTCTAGTCAAGTCGTCTGTCCATTTTTAAATGGATTATTTGTTTTTTGGTGTTGAGTTGTATAAGTTATTTATATATTTTGGATATATCTATATATCTATATCTATATCTATATCTATCTATATGTGTGTGTGTTTGTGTATATATATTTGGATATACATCCAAAATATATAAATATATAAATCAAAATATATAAATACATCAGATATATCATTTGCAAATATCCTCTCCAGTTTAGTAGATTGCTTTCTTGTCTTGTTAATATTTTTCTTTGTTGTGTAAAAGCTTTTTATTTTTACACAGTCACAATAGTTTAATTTTCCTTTTGTTTCCCTTGTCAAAGGGGACATATCTGGAAAAATATTAGTGTGGCTGATGTCAATGAAATTAGTATGTTTTCTTCTTGGGATTTTATAGTTTCAAGTTTCACATATATGTCTTCAGTTCATTTTGAGTTTATTTTTATGTATGGTTTAAGAAAGTGGTTCAGTTTCATTCTTTTGCACATAACTGGTTTTCCCAATACCATTTGTTGAAAGGATCGTCTTTTTTCATTTTATACTTTTGTTTCCTTTCTCATAGATTAATGGACCAAAAATGTGTGGGTATATTTCTGGATCCTCTAGTCTGTTCTATATAGCTATGTGTCCATTCTTTTGTATTGGTACCATAATATTTTGTTTAATATAACTTTGTAATATATCTTGAAATCTGGAATTGTGATACCTCTAGGTTTGCTCTTTTTCAAGATTGGTTTGACTATTTGGGTTTTGTGGTTCCATACACATTTTAGTGTTATTTGTTCTAGTTCTGTGAAAAATGCTATTGACATTTTGATAGGCATTGCATTAAATCTATAGGTTGTTTTGGATAGTATGGACATTTGAACAATATTTGTTCTTATAATGTATGGGCATGTACTATCTTTCCATTTGTATGATCTTCAATTTTTTCATCAAAGTTTAATTGTTTTTGGAGTAGAGTATCTTTCACTTCCTTGGTTAAGTTTAATCCTAGGTATTTTATCTTTTTGATATAGTTGTAAATGGGATTGTTTTATTAATTTATTTTCTTCTACTTCATTATTGGTGTATAGAACACAATGTATTTCTGTATATTAACATTGTATCCTGTGACTTTATTGAATTCATTAATCAGTTCCAGTAGTTTTGGGGTGGAGGTTTAGGGTTTTCTGTATATGGTACCATGTCACCTGCAAATAGTGAAATTGTGACTTTTTTCTTAGCAATTTGGATGCCTTTTCTAGTTGTTTTCTGACTGCTATGGTTAAGTCTTCCAGTAGTATGTTGAATAAAAGTGATGAGAGAGGATATCCTTGTCTTATTTCTAATTTTAGAGGAAAAGTTCTCAAGTTTTCTGCCATTATGATGTTAATTGTGGATTTTTTTTTATAATAATTTTATTTTTTTATAAACATATATTTTAATCCCCAGGGGTACAGGTCTGTGAATCGCCAGGTTTACACACTTCACAGAACTCGCCATAGCACATACCCTCCCCAGTGTTCAAAACCCCAACCCCCTCTCCCAAGCCCCCTCCCC
>PJEN01023156.1:0-13523 GCA_004024605.1 Pteronura brasiliensis | reverse complement strand
CCATATGTACGTCTTCATTGGAGAAATGTCTGTTCATATCTTCTGCCCATTTTTTGATATGATTATCTGTTTTGTGTGTGTTGAGTTTGAGGAGTTCTTTATAGATCCTGGATATCAATCTTTTGTCTGTACTGTCATTTGCAAATATCTTCTCCCATTCCATGGGTTGCCTCTTTGTTTTCTTGACTGTTTCCTTTTAGCTATAACTTTTGTATGACCTACTTCATTAGATTGGAGTTCACAGCACTAGGATTTCATTTGCAGGCAAAACAAGTTTAACATCCAGTTCAGAGAATGCTTGGATGTGATTAAGGCTTTTGCTTTTTATTTTTATTATTTTTAAACATTTTATTTATTTATTTGACAGACAGAAATCACAAGTAGGCAGAGGGACAGGCAGAGAGAGAGAAGGGGAAGCAGGCTCCACGCCAGAGCAGAGAGCTTGATGCGGGGCTTGATCCCAGGACTCTGAGATCAGGACCTGAGCCAAAGGCAGAGGCCCAACCCACTGAGCCACCCAGGCACCCAAGGCTTTTGCTTTTTTAAATGTGGATTTGAGCTGTCCTTGAGTGCTGCATCTCTCCACTATACTAGGTGAAGGAGGAATGTGACCAGATTTGCTTTGTCCCCCCCAATTCTAGATCCTTAGCTTCTCTACCGCATTAGAGTCTGGGTTGAAAATACCTTTTCAGTCTTGTCATGTCTTTGTGTTTTGGCTATTGAAATGAAGTTTCATATGGCTCTGTAGTTATCAGACTAGGCAGACCATCATCAGAATCGCCTGGGGAAATTTGTAAAAATACAGTTCCAAAGCCTACAGCCCCAGAGATTCTGAACAAGTACATCTAGGAGGGACCCCCCAGTGATGAGGGATCAGGAGACTGGCTGAAGACAAAGCAAAAGCTGGCACCTTGCACCCCCTCTCCACCAGCTCCCCTAGGTAATGTGTGTGACATTCCTCAGGCACCCCTGACTGTCATAAGCCAGAAACAAATAGTTCACTTGCAGAAATCACAATCCTGCAAGACAGGAGTCTCCCTTGGTTTATGAATGTCCTAGAGATATACAAACAAAGAAGTTACCTTATTCATAGCACAATTTTCAGAGGCAAATAACTCAGTTCCTAAAACCCTAATGTCACCCTCCCCTCCATAAACAAACTGAAGGAGGATGGGGTAGAAGGAAATGTAAGTACAGTTAAATCTCTTCTGAACCTAAATCTCACTAACAAAGACGCTTGATTGCAGGATTGTAACCTCCCACCAGGAATCTCCCAACTATCTTGATGTTAATGGCTGGTCAAAAGACAACATTGATCAAGCCACAACGACTCTGGTCTCCTGGCACCTTGTAGGCCACCTTTAGCATATGAAAGCTCCTTGAAACCTCCCTTCCCCTCACCATCCCCCAAAAGCAATGTACATCACCAGCCATCTCTCACAACCCAGAGCAGCAGCTCTTCCTGCCCACAGGTCTTGTCCATGTGCTTTAATAAACCACCATTTTGCACCAAAGATGTCTCAAGATTTATTTCTTGGACATCAGCTCCGGACCTCAGCCCACTGAACCTCACCTAGGTTCTAGAACTTCATCACTAGAGATCTCGGTGCCAGGTCTTTCCAAGGTTTTTCTCTCATCTGTTCCTCATTTCTACCAGACCCTTCCTGGAGCCATTTTTTCTTTTTTTTTTTCTTTCTTTCTTTCTTTCTTTCTTTCTTTTTTTTTTTTTTTTTTTTTTTTTTTTTTTTTTTTTTTTTTTTTTTTTTTTTTTTTTTTTTTTTTTTTTTTTTTTTTTTTTTTTTTTTTTTTTTTTACCATCCTAGCATCTGTCATATTTAGGCTGTGATCAACATACTCTGGTCACAGAATGTTAATCTGAGAAGAATCATTGTAGATAACTCAGTGTATGGGAAATTGGGAAGACATATTGGTTTCTCAGTTGGATTTACTTGGGTTCTTTGGATCAGACTGACTTTTGCCTTCTGTAACTGCTCCTTGACTATCAGCTGATGCTCCCGGGCCTACCATTTTCTTCTATGGCATACCCTTGAGCTGTAACACAGCCAGGGAAAGAGTACCTTTTACTTGGCACATTGGTTCTAACCCAGATCAGGGTCTTGATTACTGTGATACAGCTTGCCCTTGACCCACTCTAGGTTCCGTCAGAGTGTTTAGTCTGTGTGAGTTGATCCATTGCACTGTCTTTTCAAGGAAGGTTTTTGGGGTCTAGTTTGTTCAAGGATAGAGGGGGATTCCTGGGTCTCCTCTTGATTAGAATGAACTTTTTAAGTTCTTCCCTGCATGAAATGGAAATTAGACCTTCTTTGGGACTTGGAAATGTAAAAAAAAAAAATCACTCCCCTTTCTTCTCACTGCATTTTAGACTTCTAAAAATAAATGTCAGGATATCTTTTTTTTTTTTTTTTTAATGGTAGTTTTAAGCCAAATATTCACATTTGAGGTAGGGAAGGGAATAAGAAGGTAGGAAAGTAATATTTCTTCAGCATCTGTTATGTGTCAGGTACTGTGCCAGATAGTCTCCTATAACCACTTTCATGGTAGGTGTTATCCTTTGTCCTGATGAGGAAAAAAGGCTTCAAAGCATCAAGTAGATTAAGCAAGGCCACAAATAGAGTAACAGTTGGAGTCAGGATTGGAATTTAAGTTGAACTGAACCAGTTTATATTATATCAACTGTCTCTGTTAAAAGTGAGTGACTGTTAAGGACTGGTGGCTGGAAGAGTCACCTGTCCTCTGAACTAACGAATCAGCTGCATGTTTCTTTCCATTGCAGCATAGTGTGATGGTCCTTAGTGCAACCCATTGCTATAAGAAGTATGTCACTACTCTGCTGTATAAGGCCATCTGAAGGGGGATCCCTTCCTCTCTCCCAGGATTTAAGAGAAGCATCTCTCTACTGGAAGGCTAATTTGCTTTGAGGCTGATATGTGTGTTTCAGAGCCTTTGAGTAGGATGCTCTGCTTTTTATTTGATTGCAGATGGGAGCTTTATGAGTTCATGGAATTTATTTTAAGACAAAAGCATATATGTGTATACACACACACACATATATGTGTGAGAGAGATATGTGTGTGTGTGAGAGAGAGAGAGATTTTATATATATGTGTATATATAACTATATATATATAGTTATATATATATAACTATATATATATAGTTAGTTAGTTAATTAGTTAATGGAAGCCTCATAGCTAGATGTGTTTTCTCTGCCTGTGGGGACTCACCAAGAACAGTTTCGGGGGAGCTGTGGGGTAAGAACCATTACAGGAAGCTTTTTCTCTAAAATGGATGAAGAGCCAACTCTCAGGATCCTTGTTGGGTAGAGATTCTACCACTGCTACCTTGGCTCTCTAAGAGATGGGATTATGCCAGACTTCTGCCCCACTTACAGTTGCCTCCTTGCAGGCACAGCTTTCCCTTGCATGGGTTCTCTGTATTCCTAGAATATGTGGCACAGTCTGTGCTTTTTGTGATACCAGATGCCTCACAGGAACCTTTCTCATCTCATTTCATGCTCTTACTTTGATAACCTCCTTCAGATCCTATACCTGACCCATCCCTAACACACAAGTCACTGGCCAGTGACCCCTTTCAAAGGCTATGTGAGACCTGACCTACCACACAGACTGGGGCTGCCAGGAAGTGTCCTTTTCAGCCCAGCACAGGATCAGGCCACTTTGTTACCACTTGTTTTCACTTCTACTAAAGAAATACGTCTCAGAATTATAAGAAAGGCTGAGGGCAGAAGTCTACTTTCTTATTTTAGTTTAGTGCCACAGCTTATACTTTCTTGACACATTCCCATAGGTTAGTCCCACCTGGCCTGGCCCTGCTTCCATATTTTCTTTTGCAGAGCAGACAGCTTTGAAGGTGGGAGTGGAACCAGGGAACACCTTAATGTCTTTTATCATTGGGAGATTTTTATGTGTGTACATTTTTCTTTAATTAAAAAATGCATTTTTGGGGTGCCTGGGTGGCTCAGTGGGTTAAAGCCTCTGCCTTCAGCCCAGGTCACAGTCCCAGGGTCCTGGGATTGAGCCCCACATCAGGCTTTCTGCACAGCAGGGAGCCTGCTTCCTCCTCTCTCTCTGCCTGCCTCTCTACCCACATGTGATCTCTGTCAAGTAAATAAATAAAGTCTTCAAAAAAAAATGCCTTTCCATTATTCTTAAGATACTGAATAGGAAATTTTTAGGCTCTTGATAAATAGTCCCCAAGATTTTCTTCAACAAGAGAGATGTAGTCTAGCTCTCTGTAGTCTTTCATTAATGTGGCCAACCCTGTGCACATCACTACACTAAACAGTGTTCTAGAAATAAATTAGGGTTTATTTGAAAAATATAAATACAAATTTTTATATGAAAAATTCCTTCAACTTAGACTCAATAGGCCAAGAAGCAAGAAGATACCCCTGGGGTTCCTAACCATGAATAGTATTGCTCTGCACCAAGTACAAACAGGACCGTTTTGTTTTTCTATTTTTTTGAAGTGTTTGATGAAGAAGTGGGGTCAATGATTCTCATTTGTGGAATGAAAAGTAGCTATCCAATCCACTCTTAGGGATCAGAGAGAAAACATTTTTTTTCCAAGTATCTGTTGTACTTCCATTAAGGATACATGGAAGTCAAAACTTTCAACAGTGAAGGAGGCCAAACTTGAAGCTTAAGGGACATCTTGACTGTTAGGATGTGCCCCACCACACTGAAAGGGCACCCATAGGTCAGTTTAGCTTCCTCCTGTCTTTCTTGTTCAAAGCTGATGACACAGCTATCTTTGGGTTTGTAGGCCTTAGGTCCTGAGAGTGAGGCAGTAGGGCATGGGGTTGTCTTGCTGGGAAGGCAGCAAGGTGGTTACTTTCTTAGAGTAAATACTTGAGATTTAAAACTTTGAGCTTTAGCCACTCGAGGCCTCTTTCTGCAGCAAAACACTTTTGTGGAAACCCTTTGTGGTCCCAGCCACGTTTTGTGTTGTGTGTCATTTTAAAAATCCAGGCCAAATCCTATTATAACCAACTCTCAAGATCTACACTGTCTTCAGTTATACTACTGTTTTTCCCCAATACCCATTAGGTAAGTGGGCCACATAGGAGGATTCAAATTCTTGGTTGTTACTTGGAGGATTTTATCACACTACTATTTCTTGTCAACAGTATTGACTATGTGTTCATGTATTAAATATTTTACACTGATGTATCAGTAGAGTGGGGCAGGAAAAGAGATTCCTTCAGTTTCTCAGACCCCAGCTTCTGTGAACTAGCTCTGGCTCGTGACTGATGATGGTGGCCATTAAACCTTCCTAATCTGGATATGTGCAGAAAGTGTCAGTTTCCTAAGTTCTTTGGTAATCTCCCAGCCAAATGTGAAATGAGAGCCTACCAGCTGGTATGGAAGAGGATAGACAAGGGGAACTGGGTGATGCCACCTTTAGCACTGTTCCTTCTCTGCACTGCTAATACACCCTTTCACCCTGAGAAGCCTATCACACACAGTCTGTCCCCAAGAAACTATTCTAGAAGGTAGAGAGGGAAGGAGGAAGGTAGCCCAGAGTACAACTTATTCATTCTTCTATGTTAGTTAAAAGGGTAGTTTATTTTCTAAAGAAGAGAGCTTGGCAAATTTTGAAAATGAATAAGGGCAGAAAAAACCCACCTTTTTAGAAATATGGCATTTTTGTTCTTGTTTGTTTGTTATTGTTGTTGTTGTTGTTTTTCGCTATAGGAGTTTCACAGAGTCAAAGTTAGAAAATCACTCTTTAGGAGTGCCAATCCTTCAAGAAATACATCATGGTTTGGGGGTTGTGAGGTAAAGGAAGAGTGACTGAGCTAAGGATACTGGGAAATTCAAAGGCTTAAGCAACTCAGAACTAAAAATGGCCTTTTTGGGGGCGCCCGGGTGGCTCAGTGGTTAAGCCTCTGCCTTCAGCTCGGATCATGGTCTCGGGGTCCTGGGATCGAGCCCCACATCGGGTTCTCTGCTCAGCGGGGAGCCTGCTTCCTCCTCTTTCTCTCTCTCTGCCTGCCTCTCTGCCTACCTGTGATCTCTGTGAAATAAATAAATAAGATCTTAAAAAAAAAATGGCCTTTTTGTTGTGGTTAATTAAATGAGACATAACACACTCGTATCCTTTGGATCTCATTGTGCAAAACCTACTGTATTAATTTCTCTTGGTCTCTTGTTCCTTTTGTCCACCCTTTCTTTTATATTGTGCTTTACCTTCATCTGTCAAGCTGACTTTACCAGAGCCTCAGGTCAAATATTACCTAAAACAAATGTTTAGTCATCCTGCTTGTCTGATAATGGTTAAAGCTTGCAGTAAGCTTAGAGTTGAATAGGATTTGTTCACTCTAGGTAACACCCCCTATGAGCATGCCTGGCCTCAAGTCTATTGGCTTTTTTTTTTTTTTTAACAATGCTTATATGGTAGAGAAACCCTATAAAAGAATAGTCCAAGAGGAGATTCTGAGAGGATCATACTAATCCCAGGCCTCCAATTCTTGTCTTTCGTAGACCTAATGGATCTGAGATAAAAACCTTTGCAAAGTGTCAGTACTCCGTGTATGCTGCTAAAATGAAGTTAAGTTTGGAAAGAAGTGTTACCTCCAGACTCTGCTTGTATTAATCTGAGTATAAATGAAGGAGACATACTAATGATAGAATCCCCTGCTTTTAATTGGGGAATTAGGGCTTTTAACCTCAACTAAAAATGATAGGCAATAGTCTATGTTGTATGTGTTTGAAAAATATTCTATTCTTAGAATCCTAAGTCCTCACATTCTAGTGATTTTGGGCATAGGCTTATAAGCAGATACATAGTTTGTTCACACATTATTCTGACACTTCCTTAAAACCAAGTCCTTGCTGTCTTCTACCAGGGACTAATAGCTCCAGTTACAGATAGAGCACTTGGGAGGGCTAGGGATTAGGAAGACTCTGGATTCTAAGCATTTATTTCTCCTTACGCACCCACCATAGTGGAAGATTGAAGGGCTATCATTTCTGCAGTGATCCTAGACTTCTGGAATAAAAAGTCCAGTTGATTTTTTAAAGTATGACAAGAAAGAAAGAAGTCTCAAGAGTCTGTCACTTATGAAATCTAATTCTTAGCAATGGAATCCCTCTAGGATTCAAATGTGAATTTTGTCTTGATTTGTTTTTCTCTATTGTGCTTTGATGTGATTAAGTTTCATTAAAGATTAATTTTTTATTAGTTCCAATGTTAGTTGGAGTTAAATTAATTGCATTGGAGCACAGTGTTTTTGCAGTAAGATTGCTGGGAAACCACTCTGTGGATTTTGTAGTCAAATTAAGTGGTCAAGGGATCCCTACCTACCATAAGTATTGTATTAATTATTTGATCATCTTATTTTCTGTTCCCATCTGAAGAACACTTACCTTACCTAGATTATGGTTTTTAGAACAGTTAAAGCTCACTGATGTCCATTAGTCCTAATCTGCATGGTAGGCCTCATAGGTGAGACTTGTTTGAATTTTGGTAAATTGAAGGATGCTGGTTGTTATTTCATTGAAGCATTTTGAATGAGTGCAACTCTGTCATAAGGGGGAGTAAGACTATAATTTGGAAGGGAATTAAATATGTGAGTCCTCCTTTAAATGGTGCTTTTTGTAACCTTTGTGCCAAGGTACAGGGCTGCTTTTCAGCATACAAGAATTGGCATACAAAAATGGATTTTAAATCTTTTCCCCAAATGTCATTTGTCACTGGACTTTGACATGGCTGAAAATTATGTGATGTAACACATACAGACATATGAGGTTTTCCTCAGAAAATTGTTGAATAAAAGTATTATACAGCAATAATAGTTAGTTCGTCATTGGTCACTGATTATATTATAAAGATCTATCTGCTCTGGTAATCTCAGAATGTAAAGAATGCAAACTGCCACACAAACATATTTCAATAAAGAGAGGTCATAAGTGTGGGACAAAATTGGTGTCATCCAACCATCTGCCAATTTTGCCTCTTTTCCAGGCTATCCCATCATTAGCTAGAGGAATGTGAACTCAGGGATTTGAAATGTGGCACATCCTGTAAATCTGTGTACTTAGCTATTATCCTGTGCTAGATTTGCTGAGGCCCTAGACTAAGGGTTTTCACCTTTGTGTACATTCATATCGCCTATGCAGGTCCTATGAAAATATTGGTGCCCCATCTATTTATCTCCATCCCTAATTAAATGGAAATCTCTGGTATGGGATCTAGGCATCTGTACTAAGAGTCCACAGATGATTCTAATGCACATCCAAGGATGAAGATCCGACTTATTCTTAATCTCAGACAGATACTTCATTATATATGAAAGTGGACTGTGTGCTTCATTCTGACAGCAAATCACTCTTCTCAAATGGCTTTGTTCGTGATGGTAACAGGATAATTTTTGTCTTGCATCCCTTTATTTCACAGAGTTCTTACATAGATGCCCTCTAGACTTTGCCTAAAACAACAGTCAGATTCCCCTATATTTGCCACTCTACAGTCTAAAGTGAGTTAAATTTCCTTAAAGGAGATAAGAGAATAACACGGGGAGTGACTACAGGGTGAAAACAGTAGGGGAGGTGATCAGTGAAGTGTGAAGGGGTGAAGTCGGGCAGGTGATGGAGACGAGTGATTGCAGACAGAACAAAAGTTCACCTTAACCCCCAGGAGCAGGTCAAGACACTGACTGCCAACAAGCAAAGTGTTAGATGTGATGTGGACTCAGCTTCTGGCCGAATGCTCTCCCAAACATCATGCACCATGATCTCTAAAGCAGCATGACACCAGAATTCTATCAAGGCCCAAACTTGCATTGGTGTGTGGTTCCTAAAGCATTTCTCTCTGACGAGCTGGTTTGGGGTCTCATATTCCATCTCTCATCCTCTGCACTGAAAGTTACCCATAACACAGGCTGCTCAAAGACTTCATGAATATCTCCACTTCCCGCCACTTGCACACCTCCCCCCCACCCCGCCAACTGCACCCCACCCCTCAACCCCCGCCACTGGCTTACATGGCCAGTGTTCATCCACAGCACATATGCAAGTCTGGAGTCCTTCCTCTCCCTATATCCATTCTTTGGCTCTGGGGCAGTTACATTGGCTGAAGATGAATTTCTCCATGCTCTCCTACCATTTGGAATTCTTCAGGCATTCGGTTGTGCTCTGAAGGAGGTTTATGTCTTGTGAGTTTTCTCTTTTCATTGACTTCCTAGGGAGGAGGGCAAGGTTTTCAGAGGTCAGAAGACCTAAGGTCCATATGATGTAGGATGTGTTTAAACCAAAAGTAGGTTTTCACAAACTCTTTTACTACTTCCGAACTAGATTCCCTTCATTACAGCTTCCAAAGCCCACCTGCTAGTGATAGATTATGATAAGAATATCAGGCAAGAATACCAAACACCTGAAAGAGCCACCAAAATTACTGCAGACCTGTGTACCCGATTCTTGGGGGAAATCTTAACCCCAGGCTGAGTCCTCAAATCATGAGCTATACCATAGCTTAGTTCTTGCTCTCTGGGATCTTTGTTACAGATTACAATAGTTCTGGGTCACAATTAGAAATCAGATGTTGTGATAGGAAGTGGGATGGGTGTTTCATTCAATTGGATCTCAGAAAATATTATACGGCCAACCTGAAGATGGTAATTATTTTATATCCCCAATTAGAAAATTTGGTTCAGAGGTCCTCCAGAAGAGTGACCTAGAGTTAGGATATCTGCAGACAGAGGAGAGGACTTTGACAATCCAAGGATCTACCAGATAAAGAGCCAGTCTGAGCTCAGAATTTTCAGCTATTCTAGAGAACTGTAGCAGCAACCGGGTCTAGATGAACTCAAGTTCATGAACTAGGGTGCGTCCAAGTGAACTGAGATCACTAGTCTTATTCCCTGTAGCCATTTGATGATTTTGGCCATGGACTGAAGACAGCTTTGCCCAGGCAGAAGGTATCTTGAGCGGGTAAAGTAAAACCAACAAAGCTCTTGGTGGCACATGGTGATAAAGGAAGGACTTGAAAACTTGAGGGGCTTCAGATGCATGGTTAGTTTTCTCCAAAAGATACTTACTGAGGTCTGAACTTGCATGGAATGCTTAAGAGCTAGCACAAAAGGCTTACAAAAGGTGGAGAGAAATCTCCCAAAGTCTGATGATGCTCAGGTGACAAAGACAAATTATAGCAAGGGGGCTCTACTGAAGCACATGGTCCCAAGACATTTGTCAAGCATTGGAGTGATGTGGCAGTGGGACACAAAAGAACTCTATTAAAAATTCCTAACAGAAAATTCTTAAAGGAAAATTCCTTAGCTTTGGAAATCATTTGGCTTCCAAATAACTGCATATGAAAACAAAACTGAAGAATACCTATAGGAATATGAGGTGCCTTGGTGGCTCAGTCACTTAAGCCTCTGCCCTCACCTCAGGTCGTGATCTCATGATCTCAGGGTCCTGGGACCCAGCCCCACGTGGGCCCCTGTTCAACAGGGAGTCTACTTCTCTCTCTCCCTCTGCCCCCTCACCACTCATACATGCCCTTGTGCACACTAGCTCTCTCTCAAATAAATAAAATCTTTAGGAAAGAAAAAAGAATACCTCTAGGAATACAAAAATATGCAGTAATGAACAAGGTGAACCGTCACAATATTTGATATCCAATCAAAAATTACCAGATTTTTTTTCTGGTCAAAATGAAATAACAGGGATTAGACTTACCCTCCAACCTAAAACAACTAACCATCCAGACAAACTATATGAAACAATGGGTTTCGGGGGAACCAAACAGTAAAGGACAGTGATCCATGAACTACAGGAAACAAACAAAGTGAGCTCTTTGGTTGACTAAGCTGCCTTCCTTGAGAATTTCCAGCCTGGTGAACTGTCTGAGTTGAGCTAAGAGTCTTCAGAATCCAACACTGCTAGAAGCACATAATGCAGTACTAAGGAGGAGAGAGGTACACACAGAGTTTAACTGGCAGCAGAGGGTTCCCTTGCGTGTTCAGCAGAGTATTGATCAACGCATGTGAGAAAATACACTTTCTGTGACTAGAAAAAGAGCCACCAGAAAGAATAAAGAGAGTAACACCCAGACCTCATACAGGACCAGAAAGAGTCTTTGTTCCTACCAGCCTGGTAAATCTCATAATTCATAGAATAATGAGTACAATATTCAGAGGAGTCTTGCCTTAGTTGTGGGGAACAATTACCCCTAAACAAAATATTTGTGGTAGGCAGAATAATGGTCCTCCAAAGATGTCTATCTTTGAATCTATGAATATGTTGGATTACATGCCAAAGGGGAACTAAGACTGCAGATTGAATTAAGGTTGCTAATCAGTTGACCCTAAGATGGGGGGTTAACTCTGGATTATTATAGTGGGTGGAACCAATCAAATAAGTGCAAGAGGGAGGTCAGAGTGATACAGTGTGAAAAGGACTTGACCTGTTCTTGCTGGTTTTGAAGATGAAAAAGAAGATCATAAACCAAGGAATGTGGGTAGCCTCTAAGTACTAGAAAAGGCAAGGAAATGGTTTCTCCCATGGAGACTCTAGAAAAAAAAAAAAAAGAAAGAAAGAAAGAAAGAAAGAAAAGAAAAAAGAAAAGATAGACATCTTTATTTTCACCAAGTAAGGCTCATTTTGGACTTATGAACTACAGAACTGTAAACTAATAAATGTGTGTGTGTGTGTGTGTGTGTGTGTGTGTGTGTGTTCAAGATTTTTTATTTATTTATTTGAGAGAGACGGAATGAGAGAGAGACAGCATAAGAGAGGTGAGGGTCAGAGGAAGAAGAAGACTCCTGGCTAAGCAGGGAGTGAGGACTCAATCTCAGGACTCCAAGATCATAACCTGAGCCAAAGGTAGTTGCTTAACTAACTGAGCCAATCAGGCACCCAAATTTGTGTTGTTTTAAGACACTAAGTTTGTTGTAATTTCTCACCGCAAGGATAAGAAACTAATACAGCACTGCTATCATCTCCTCTAACACCTCAAACACAAAAGCTATTGGATCAAACGGTTTCCAAGGAATTTAACTGCATCCCATAACAAAGCTAAAGAACATAGACAAAAAATAAGTAAATAAATACCCTGTACAAATCAAGATAAAATTTATAATGTCTTGCATCCGGTTTAAAAATATATAAGCTATTCAGATCAACAGGACGATCAAAATACAATGAGAAAAAAAATCTTTGTTTCACAGGGAGGGTGGTTGGAGGGTAGGGATAGCCAGGTGATGGATATTAAGGACTGCATTTTTCAGGGCACCTGAGTCTCTCAGTCAGTTAAGCGTCTGCCTTCAGCTCAGGTCATGATGCCAGGGTCCTGGGATGGAGCCCCACATCAGACTTTGTGCTCAGTAAGGGAGCCTGCTTCTCCCTCTTACTCTGCCTGCAGCTCTACTTACTTGTGCTGTCTCTCTCTCTCTCTGTCAAATTAATTAACTAATTAATTAAATCTTAAAAAAAAAAAACAGAGGGCACGTCTTGTGATGAGCATTGGGTGTTATACACAACTAATGAATCATTGAATACTACATCAGAAACTAATGATGTACTGTATGATGGCTAACTTAACATCATAAAAATATATACATAAATAAATAAACAATTAAAATTGACTCAGAACTAACACAAGAGGTAAGAAATACCAGAGGATGAACAGTGCAACAATTATTATAACTTTATATCCTATATGTTCAAAGATCTAGAGAAAAGACTGAAAAATTTTTAAAGATAGATTTATTTATTTATTTATTTACTTACTTACTTACTTATAGAGAGAGCATGTAAGAGTGCATGGAGACACAGAGGGAGAGAATCTCAAGCAGATTTGTCAGTGAGCACGGAGCCCAATGCTGGGATCATGATCTGAGCTGAAACTAAGCCACCCAGGCCAGCCTGAACATTTTAAGTAGAGACGTATCAGATATGACCTTGAATTTTAGAGAAGAAAATTAAAAATCATGAAAGGAAAAACATGCTGGATGGAATAAGCCCTAGTTTATACACTAAAAAAGGAAGATCAAACCCAAAGACATAAAAATAGAAACTACGTGAAATAAAGCAGGATGAAAAAAGACTTGTAAAAATGAAGAGCTCATCAGTGAATTATGGAAAATTTTTAAGTGACATAATAAGTAGAGTACCCAAAAGATGTAATAGGAAGAGGAATAGAACAAACATTTGAAGAAATAGTGACAATTTTCTCCAAATTTGATGAAAACCATAAAGCCACAGATCTAAATAGCTCAATAAACCCAAATACACACACACACACACACACACACACACACACACACACACACACAATTAAAAATCCCACTAAACTAAGGCAAATCATAATCACATCTTTCAACACCTGTTAAAGGAGAAAAGTGTAAAGAATGGTGGGGGGAACTACTTATATAGAGAGGAACAAAGATAAGAACACAGGAGATTTGTCATCAGAAATAATACAATTTAGAACACAGTGGAAGAACACCTTCAAAGTATTAAAAGAAAAAAAAAAAA
>PJEN01023155.1:0-20528 GCA_004024605.1 Pteronura brasiliensis | reverse complement strand
GATCTCCAACATTAGAATGTCTAATATTCATCCAGGCCCTGCTGCCTGGATGGGGGGCATCCTTTTGCCTATACCCCAGAGGGGGTTGTTATTTGTATAGCTGAGTTAAGTCCAGGCGATTCTGGTGGAGACATTCATCTGGGAGCATGCATTTCAAACATACTGATTTTAAAAGCAGCTGAATTAAGGAATCTCTGCAAATCCTTCAATAAACACTAGAGACTTTGGTTCAGATGCCTTCAAATACAGTTGACCCTTGGACAACATGGTAGGGCTGGGGCGCTGACCCCCCACATAGTCAAAAATTTACAGAAAATATAGCTTTTGACTCCCCCAGATCTTAACTACTAATAGTCTACTGCTGACCAGAAGCCTTACTGATATCAATTAACATATATTTGTCCGTTCTATGTATTATATACGGTGTTCTCATGATAAAGTAAGCTAGAGAAAATATTATTGAGAAAATTGTAAGAGCAAATGTATTTGCAGTACTGTATTAACTGAATAAAAACCATATATAAGGGGACCTGTACTTTTCTAGCCCAAACTGTTCAAGGATCAGCTATATTTATTTGAGGGTCCTTTAATTGTCGGTGACAGTTTGTGGGTGAAGTGTCTTCCCTCTTCAGGGACTTACCCTAGTGGGCAGCTGCCTGTCATCCCTACATTTCAGACCTCATTTGACCATAGGCAGGTGTTGTGTATGGAGTCTAAAAGCTCACTTTTCATTCATCAGTTTGCATCTCTTCCTGTCCCCCTCCCCGCCTCCCTCCTTTGTTACCTCCACAAGGGTACTCATTTAATGACACTCTGCAGCCGAGCAGATAAAGCTGGATTTCTCCGAGCTGAAGTCTGCTTCCCTTCTATGGGAACATGTTCTGAGACCCTGTACACAGACAAGAAGCATTAGCATCTGATCTGCTTTATCCTGAAGCAGTAGGGAGCCCTAGTGCTTTATGCCGGGAAACCGGGCTGCGGGGGGAGGCGTAGAGATAGGGAGCGTCTCCTTGCTCAGCTTGTCAGAGGATCAGCGTGTATGCTGTGTTTCCAGTGGTGTCGTCTGTGACAAATGCCTCCCCAAAGCCAGACAGCATCTCCTGATGGATGCACCCCTCTCCTCAAGATTTCAGTGAGCATATACCTTTTAGCGACCTCTGAAACAAACACTTTTTACAAACTTTCTTTGGAAGTACCAAATGATATGTGTGATAGTATGCATACTTGGTCTTATTCCGGTGTCTTGATTCTGTGGTAAGCCAAAAGAGGGAAAACAGAAAATTTTGCTTTTTTTTCGGCTTGCATGTGAGTTGAGTGAGGAGATTTTTATGTTAGCTAATGGCAAGGCAGCCAGAGAAACACAGAGCAGGTTGTAACCCTGGCTCATGCTCTCTGTGGTCACTCAGAAGCAGGGACGGCTTAGATACAGTCCTGTCTCTGCCAAATAGAATGGCTGGATGTAATCTTGCTCAAGCGGGGCCCTCGGAGGATAAAGTGTCCTGTCCACTCACAGTCCTCCTCATGAAATGGATATGCAGACTCACCGAAATTTGAGTTGGCCGAGGCACCATTAGGGGTGTCCCCGCATTTGATCCTGGACCTGACACATACTGGTCCCTTGGTTCTCCCTCTTACCAGCACTGTGCCTGCCTCACTAGCTTAAAAATGAGTAGGAATCTTTTAGCCAGTTGATATTGGTATTAGATATTAACGTTAGAAAATAATTTTATTCACAACCGAGAAAAGCATTAACAGAAAGTACAAACAGAACTGAAGCAAGTTTGCAAAGGATATGTACAAATCCTACAGTCAGCGTCTCATGGTCCAGATAAACCAAGGTGTAGGCTTTCCATCCTTTGAGTCTTTTGTTGTATTATATGATGAAAAAATGTTATGCAATTGAAGTAGTTAAAAAATTTTCCATTTAATACATCAATGCTTTAATTTTTCCATTGAGCCAGTTTTCTGTTTCAAAAGTGGACACTTTTTATCATTTTTAAGTATCTTATGACAAAGGACCAGAAGCCTAAATCTGAGGCAGACTTTCGTGGCAGTGTAGCTCAGGCCAGATCCCTTGCCTTGCAACAACACACTGTTTGCTACCAAATGGCTGGTACATCTGATATCTTCCTAGACTCCCTCTCAGCCTGTCACATGTTTTCATGAGGGGATTCAGCATCTTATTTCATACGAGGTGGAGGAGTTTCCCAGTATCAGGACCCATTCTATGCTCCCAAGGAGAAAGGAAACCAGGTTCAAGTTGTCCAGATATTTTAGGCTGTGTCTTCCAGGTTGAATGGACACAAGAGTGATCTCTATCTTCAGATGAGACACCCTCCACTCCCCCCCCCATTTCTCTCTATACAAAAGAGAGGCCAAACACAGAGTCATAGCACGAGGGAAACGTCACCATTTAAACCCTGGAGCCATCTGTAAGAACTGCCTGATACCAGCAGGGGAAGCCAGTCCCTCACCAGTAACAACTACCTGCAGTATTTTCCTTCCTACCTGCATTAGGACTCCTACCAACAGGTGGATTATATTTTTTGTGCATTTCTTCAGGTTACAGGTGTGCTGATAGCCAGTCTTCCGTCTTACTACCTGTAGCATTCACTGTATCACAACACAGGTACAGAAATTCCCTCTTTAGGTTTTTGTCTACTTTCCTGAATGATCAACATAGCAGAATACCAGACAATACAATTTCTTTTCAAACATTAGTTGTCTTTTACTAACAATGACAGTTCTTTGAACCCAGTGTCAGGCTCAGGTTTGCATATTACCCCCAATTGATGGGCATTAACACACACACACACACACACACACACACACGCATGCGCATGCGTGCGTCTCCTGTAAAGTTATTTAAGCTTTCATTTTTCCTTTTTTTAAGATTTTATTTATTTGAAAGAGAGGGAATGAGAGAGAGCATGAGAAGTGGAGGGTCAGAGGGAGAAGCAGACTCCCTGCTAAGCAGGAAGCCTGATGCGGGACTCAATCCCGGGACTCCAGGATCATGACCTGAGCCGAAGGCAGTTGCTTAACCAACTGAGGCACCTAGGTGCCCAAGCTTTCATTTTTCAAAACTCTTAACAAGGACACTGCAGACACCCAATGGATATATGACTACCAACTGACTCCCTTTAACTGGATTAGAATGCAGAAGGGTTGGAGGGCTTTGGTACTAGAGCTCCTAGAGATAACTTCTCTTGTTCCCTCTTTTGTACGCAGCCTGCTGCCACCAACATGGCCATTTTTGGAATTTTTAGATGGAGTCAAAGGGCAGGTTTGCTTAGAATTTCAGGATGACTTTCCTATCATCATTACAGGAGAGGGATCCAAGTTTAGCTATTGTTATTTAACTTTCATGTCGGATGATGTAGCAGTAAAATGTATCCTATGACAGAATCCTATCATGATTAGATTTTAGATTGGTTTGTGATTTTAGAATTCAAAAGCCCAAATTGCACATGGCAGATCTTTTAGTTAAATGGGAAATTGATTTAATTTTGGGAGGGGTAACACTCTCTATGGGGAATCTTGGGTACTGTGAAACTAATATTGCCAATCTTCCTCCTGAATGAGTGAGAAGGATATGCAGTCCTGTGACTGAGGTGGGCTGTGCCAGACTATGCTGAGAGTGAATTTTTCCCTTCTCAGCTGGATTGGGTTGTGCCA
The DNA here is from genome assembly GCA_004024605.1 of Pteronura brasiliensis. Taxonomy (NCBI): domain Eukaryota; kingdom Metazoa; phylum Chordata; class Mammalia; order Carnivora; family Mustelidae; genus Pteronura; species Pteronura brasiliensis. Next base: position 16,850 of record PJEN01023155.1, on the reverse strand, counting down.
GCCAATGCTGGGAATGTCATGTAATCTTATGCTGAGATAGATTGTGCTAATTTTTTCCCTGAGGAATGGTGTCTTTTCTCTAGGACAAATGTGAAATGCAGCAATAGCATTTTTCTTGGGATAAAAGAAATCTTAGAGCTACCATTGTTTCTAGGTAGATGGAGGAGATAGAGTTTGATTCCAGGAAGGAAAGGTAATGGATTGATGATTAATAATTATGGGCGATATATCACTACAATCTATAAACTTATAAACTTAACAACTAATAGTTGGCCTGAGGATTTGTGAAAAGTGTTATCACACTATATTATCATTCATTGCCCATTGAATCCCTTGATTTGTTTTCAATTAAATTATTTTTCAGTCTCACAGATGGTTTATTTTTCTATAGTCTTCTCAGAATGCATTGTGGGGTCATCAAAGATCATGTCATAGTTACTCATTATTCTTCCATCAAATACTTGTTGAACATTTGTGACATATAATGCACTATACTGGGAGATGTGGAGATACAAATAAGAATACATCATGATCTGGGGCGCCTGGGTGGCTCAGTGGGTTACGCCTCTGCCTTCGGCTCAGGTCATGATCTCGGGGTCCTGGGATTGAGCCCCGCATCGGGCTCTCTGCTCAGCATGGAGCCTGCTTCCTCCTCTCTCTCTGCCTGCCTCTCTGCCTACTTGTGATCTCTGTCTGTCAAATAAATAAATGAAATTAAAAAAAATAAAAAATAGAATACATCATGATCTGAATCTTAAAGCATATGTTATTTTTTTTTAATTATTTTATTTTTTCAGTGTTCCAAGATTCATTGCTTATGTACTACACCCAGTGCTCCATGCAGTAGTACATGCCCTCCTTAATACCCACACCAGACTCACCCAACTCTCCACCCTCCTCCCTCCCTTCCAAAACCTTCAGTTTATTTCTCAGGGTCCATAGTCTTTCATGCTTTGTCTCCCCCTCCGGTTTCCCCCAATTCACTTTTCCTTTCCTTCTCCCAATGTCCTCCATGTTATTCCTTATGCTCCACAAGTAAATGAAACCATATGATAATTGACTCTCTCTCCTTGACTTACTTCACTCGGCATAATCTCTTCTAGTCCCATCCATGTTGATACAGCTATTCATCTTTCTGATGGAGGTGTAATATTCCATTGTATATATAGACCATATCTTCTTTATCCATTCTTCTGTTGAAGGGCATCTTGGCTCTTTCCACAGCTTTGTGATTGTGGCCATTGCTGCTATGCACATTAGGGTACATATGGGTCTTCTTTTCACTACATCTGTATCTTTGGGGTAAATATCCAGTAGTGCAATTGTATTGTCACTTTGGAAAACAGTGTGGAGATTCCTTAAGAAATTAAAGCATGTAAGTTCTATTAGGATTTTAGTTGAATGCAATACAAGCTTGTAATTAAAAATCCATGTATCACCCTGAAATCTTGACTTTGCAGATTATTATTAGTTGTAGGACCTTGGGCAAGTTTTTAACATATTTAAGCCCTTATGATATTTTTAATTATAAAAGGAGATGATAATAGTGTCTACTCAATAAAAATAGGTTAGGTGGAGTATTGCATGGCATAACTTTTGTACAGAATTTAGAAGAGGTGTTGCAAAAGGTTGGCAATTATTAATAGTAATCCCAATGTTATAAGCAATGTTATAATCCTTTGTTATAATACAGAAAATATGTATTCTTTTCTCATTTAATTTTTTAAAATGACATGTATGTTGTAAAGAATCAGAGTTTCTTGAGGATAGACATATTGCCTTGATTGTTTTTAAATATTTTAACATTCTGCCTTCAGAGTAAGTGGCTCTTAAACACTTGTTGATTTTGTAGACTAATTGACAGATTAAATGAGGAAATTCTTCCAATAAGTTTGTGTAACATTTCCAAAGAAGCTGAAGATTGTAAAAACTCAAAGATAGTGGTAAGTTCAATGCCTTTAGAACCTAAACCTGTGTTAGAAGTCCACATACTGCCTCTGTGACTTGAGGCAAATACCTGAGCATCTTTAGACATTAACTTCCTCATCTGTAAAATGGAATTAATATTGCTTTATTTGAAAAGTTGTTTTTAAGACTAAGTGTAAATCTATGAAAATTTTAGCACTGTGCAGAACATGTGCTAAACTTGCCATACTTGGTTATTCTAGCTCTGCCCCTGGCTTGATCCATCAACACATTGAGGAGTGAATCATACACATAAACATGACTTCAGCATCTTGAGCGCTGGCTGTCAGGTAAACTGAGAAAGATATGAAGGTGGAGTTGGGAAAATTGACCCATGGGAATGGATGATGCATATGAGAAAAGTTCTTTCATTGCTAAATTTTTAAAGAGTGATGAGAACACCATTATTTCTGGCTTGATGTGTGCACTCTTACTAAGTGTCAGACAACAGAACACTTGTTAATATCTGTTGATCTTTTCTTTTGCAGCAGGTACTATGCTAAGCCCTTCACGAGGGTTATATCATTTGAGCCATATGGCCACCTTGAGTTAGATACTGTGATTACCCTCATTTTACAGGCTTGGGAGATTTGGCCATTCCACCCAGTGTCTCAACTAATTAAGTCCAATGCCTAGGACTTGAAATCAGGTTGAATCTGACCCTGGGGGGCCTGTCATCCTCACCACTACTCTGTACCCTCTTTGTCAAAACAGAAGCAAGAGTCCTGATTTTTGTTCTCAAGGTATGTGACACCTTAATCTATCCTGTGTTTAATTTACGAAATTCAGAAAAATTCTAGCCAAGTTTAAGAAGCAAAAAATTCTAGCTTTCTTTATTAGACTTGTAAGCATTTAGTTTAAGGAATAATAAACATAGCTTGAGGCTTATTATCAAGAGGTCATAATTGGCAGATTTAAATTTATCATCCCTTGGCTTTATGTACTATGTTGATGATACCCTAGTAAAAAGAATATTCAGGTGGTTTGTTATTCATGCTTTTGAAGAACCAGCATATAGTCATCTCTTTCTCTTTCAAACCTGTAGTTACTAATAACCTTTGGCCTGAATTTGAAAGATATATATATATATATTTTATGGAAAGATATATATATATATATATATATTTTATGGATATGAGTAAGGAGCGCACACACACACACACACACACACACAAACCCACAGATGAATAAAAGCAAAACATGCCCATATCTCTAAAAGAAGTTTCTCTATAAAAGTCTCAAATGCCACTATAACTTTGACCTTCTCAATAGCAACCACTTATATTGTAGACAGAAGACAAGATAGGTTTGTGGAGTCATTGCAAGCCTTTTATGCAGAGCTGAAAATCACACACAAAAAAATGAGCATGGGCTTTAAAAATAGCTCTTATAAAATCTACCCTGTAACACTTCTGCCAAGTGATTTTTAATAAATTATTATTCATAGCATAGAATTTCAAGGAGCAATTAGGTGTTGCTTCCTTCACAAGTTAAAGTAGGGATTGGAAAAGACAAGAAGGTATTCGGCATTTGTCCTGTGAGAAAGATGCTCACAATTGTTCTTACATGTGTCAGTTGGCCTGTATTGTATTATTTAATAAACTAAATATGTTAATATTTCTCAGAAATTGTGTGTGAATGATTGGCCATGTTTGATCAGTGTCTTAATATAGTCAATATATGAAAAGATCTGAACTTAAGTACAAACTTGAAGTAATTTTAATGCCCAGCATTTTGTTTAGCCATGTTCTGTTGAATCTTGCAATATTTTGAACATGTCCCATGGGTCTCCTGTCATGTTTGGTTATGGAAAATTCCAGTTGTGTTTAATCAAAGTGAAAATGTAATGCCTTTTCAAGTGAAAGCCTTTGTCTTTCTTGGATCAGGAACTTGCTCTGAGGACAAGACTGGTCAGGCTTTTAACTCATCTTTATTCTCTGCCTTAACTTTAAGTCCTCACCTCAGTCCTAACTAAATGGTTCAACATTACGTGTATTTATGACAAACATATTTGGGTTTGGTGCTAGGGTGAGAGACATGGTTCAGACCTGTCCTTTATTCTCAAAACAATCACAGTGTGATGGAAAAAAAAAAAAAGACATTAAAACAATTCCATTATAGTGCTGTGTTATGTGAGCAACAGTGAAGAATAAATAAAAGTAAAACAATGATAAATGGCATACCTGGGTGGCTCAGTTGGTTAAGCATCCGACTCTTGATTTGGGCTCAGGAAATGATCTCAGTGTTGAGGGACTGAGCCCCATGTTGGGCTCTGCACTCAGCATGGAGTCTGCTTGGGACTTTTCCCCCTCTCCATCTGTCCCTCCTCTCACTTGGGCTCTGTCTCCCTCAAATAAATAAATGGATAATATTATTAAAAAAAAAAGAAGTAAAACAGAAATGGACAAGAAGGCAGTTCTTCCCACAGTGAGTTTGTAGAGGGCTGTGTCTTGAAATGGAATCAGAGGGCCAGGTAGAGGACAGACATCCTGAGAAGCAGTGATGGCAGACACACAAGCAGAAAGGACCAAAATAGTCTGATTTTTCAGAGAATGAGTAGATACTATGTAAAATAAATGACAGCCGAACTCTTATTAGAGTATAAACTCAAAACAGGTATTCAGTACTTGGGACCCAATCTCTAATGTGAATATTCCATTACTGTATTTTCACTTGGCAGTGCAGCAAACACAGCTGAATCTCATGTGTTACTGTATTTAGTACGAGATCTTTGGGACATTCAGAAAGAAAGGCCCATAGCAAAGGTATTCTTAAAGGTCACTTGATAATTTATTGAGGTGAACATATATCCACGCACTCATTCTTGTGCTGTTTATTGTTGCTAACTAATTGTAATCCCCTATATGTGTGGGAATTCAATGATTAATGCACAGTCACTCCTGTGAAGAAAATTCAGACATGTGGAGGCTATAAAAAGTATGGGAACTTCTGTAAGAAAGGGGTAGCTTGCACCGATTTCAGAGTAGGGATCATCATTCTCAAGGGAGAGGCCAAGTGGATGGCTTCCTTTACGCTTTAGTACACAACACTTGACAGAAGTCTCACAGAGTAAACGTAACATCAGTAGATTAGGGTAGGAGCTTAAGCAGAGACCTAGAGGTGAGACAGAATGGGCAAACCTGGGCGGCAGTGAAAAATCTGGCACATGTAGGCAAATAGAGGAAAGAAAAGTGGGAACTGCATTTTGCCTGGAGAATAGATGACTCCAAATGCCATTTTCATTGGGTGGGAATCAATGGAGAATCACTGTCTTTTGAATATAAAAATAGTTGGAACAGAACATGTGTCAGGACACTTGCTATGCAGTGTGACAGATGGATTGCAAAAGGAGCTGCCCAGGAGCATTTGGAAGGCTACAGCCGCAGAGTAGCTGTGAAGCTTTGAGGGTGCCAGAAAACCACACGCATGGAATAGAAAGAATTTGGGAAATATTATATGGAGGGGGGCGTGGTAAAAGATGACTCTAAGAGAAATCAAGGGAAGAACTGGTCGTGAGTTAAGAACGATGGAAGAGCTGCCTCTGTTAAGCTTTGTCCTACAACGATGTCTAATCCCTGGGTGAGTTGTGGCACACAGATCACATCACATGGTTTCATCATACGAGCTGACAATGATAAGAACAAACTCTTTCCAACCACCTGATGACTAATGGGTCCCGTAGTCATCCCATAGATGACTAATAACCCATAGAGAGTGCGTTATTTAAGAAATCTATAATTCAGAAAGATAAGTCCTCAAGTAACTACTGTTGGCCTCTGGACAGGTGTGCTGCAGGTTTGAGCTGGAGGTGTTAATTCAGATGCAAAGGTTCTAGCGTTCACACATCGCGTGTGATATGTTCTGTACGAAGTTTGAAGATGAGGAAGTTTGCTTTACCCCAGAGGTTAACTCCTCAAACAAAGGACCTTTTATCCCAGATTAGTCATTCCTTGTTCTATTGACAGAGAATTTTATCTCTTTACAGGGAGAAAAGAGCTACTGTCATCTTCACACATTAGATTGAATCATAAGAAAATACTGTCATGGAGATCAAAAATAGTCAACTATCACTATAGTTCGACCTCTACATGCCCAGTAAGAGTGATGTCGTGGAAGGAACGTTGAGTAAAGCACAGAGAGATTCTCAGTTCTGGTTCTGATTCTCCCATTTATTAGCTATATGATCACTATCAGCCAGTTCACTTTTCCCAAAGCCTGGAACAAGTAAAGGACCACAGAATCGTAGCGCCAGGAGATATCTATGAAAGAAGGTTATTTTATCAGAACAGGCTGCCATTATTAATTCTAATGTCACTCATTCGGTAACAACTACAGGAGCTGTAGATTGTACCGGGGAAGGATAGAAATTCCAAGGCCAGATTACTTTGGTTTGGATCCTGGCTCTCTCACTTATTATATCTGTGACTCTGACAGTTAACGTCTTTAAATTATAGTTTCCTTACTGGCAAAATGAGGAAAATAAGAGTACCTCCTTATTGGGTTGTGGTGTCAATTACAACAGTTAACATATATAAAGTTCGTAGAATAATGTCTACTATGTTATAAATGCTTTACACATAGTTGCTACTTTGAACACTACGATAAGGAAATTCTTTTCTAGAAGATTCTTGCTGCCTTCACTTTGCGTTCAGCATTTTTTTTTTTCCTTTTCCTTTTTCCTTTTCCTTTATCCTTTTTTTCTAGTCAGCTTTAATGGACTGGTGCTAAACTGTCAGTGGTCCACTTTGAAGCTATGTACAAATCCCTGGGGTTGGGGATCGATAGTGACAGCAGCTAATTGTGGTGCTTGAACATGGGGAAACTTAATTGAAATAAATCAATAGTATCAAGGAATGGGATAAAAGCCCAATTGGAGAAGTTTACAATGGAAAATAACAAGGGCTAAATTACCCTTTAAAACTTTCGATCAAGTCATCAGCTGGTAGAGAACAGAGTGTTTTATTACAGAAAAGTAACCGAGCAACTTCTGTAGAGAAAGGCAGCCATGTTTCAGTAGTTGCTGTCGGTGTTAGAAGCACTTAGCTAACATTAAGCCCAATTAGTGACAGGATATACTCTCTACCGGCTCTAGCCGAGGGGAAGTGAAAAGCAGCTATTGAATTCTGAGAATAGAGGGGTGAGGGAGACAGCAGCTTCAAGGTCAACTGCTAGCAATGAAGAAGCTCGGTTTTGCTTCCTGGTCCTTTGCCTTTTATTTGGTGTCTGCTCTTTTTCTCTGCCCTTAGCCCACAGAGTAACGTTCAGCTCTAACTTCAGCTCTCCTAACCACAAATGCTTTCCAGATTGCAGCAAAATAGATACTGCTCATGACTTTTGGTGCAAAATAGACAATATGGAAAACATTAAATACAGGTTTTCTTTCTACAAAGAAAGTTTGCACAAGAACGTGTTGGGCGGGATATCACAAATATGAAAAACAAATTGTTTTCTAAATTTTCGACGATCAGATTTGCTTACTCAAATAACTCTTGTCATTTAGGTTTCTCCCACTGGTTGTAGCATCAAGGTCAAACAATCAATAAACTCATTAGGACTTACAAGCATCTTTGATTAATATTCCTTGTCTAATTTCCTGAGAAATGTACTATATCTTCTAGCTTAATGAAGACAAGGCTGACTTATTTAGGTGTTGGTGAAGCTTATTTGCATATAATTAACTAGATTTTCTGTGTTTATAGCAAGCAGTAAAAACTTTGTACCAATGGATATACTTTCTACCCAGTTCGATATGATCAATCAAATGTTTTTGTTCCACTAGAAACTCTTTGATTGAAAGGGCTAATTTTTCTGTCCATCAATTAAAATCAGACATACCCATGGAAAAATTGGTTTGGACTCTTTCTTGAGAGCAGTTTCCATATTTCTCCTCTTAAAATCAATAACCTTTTTTTAGGTTCACAGCAAAACGGAGTGGAAAGTATAGAGTTGTCATATATCTCCTTTTCCCGTACAACTACAACCTCCCCTACTGTGAGCATTCCACATCAGAATGGCACATTTGTTATAATTGATGAAGCTATATTGATGTATTATTATCACCCAGAGTCCATAGCTTAGAGTTCACTCTTGATGATATATTTTCTATGGGTTTGGACAAATGTATGACATGTATCCACTCTGATAGTATGGTACAGAACAGTTTCACTGCCTTAAAATCCCTTTTTTGCTCTGCCTGTTTATCCCTCCATCTTCCCAACCCCCATAGTTTTGATCTTTATACCATCTCCATAGTTTTGCCTTATCCAGAATGTCATACACTTGTAATCATAAAGTATGTACCCTTTTCAGATTTCTTTCACTTAATATACAGTTGAGGTCCCTCTATGTCTTTTCATGGCTTGATACCTCATTTATTTTTAGCACTGAATAATATTCCATTGTCTGGATACCACCATTTATTTATCCATTCACCTACTGAGGGAAAACTTAGTTGCTTCCCAGTTTTGGCAAATATGAATAAAATTTCTATAAACATCCCTGTTCAGGTTTTTGTGTGAACATGTTTCCAATTCATTTGGATAAATACCAAGCGGTAATTGCTGGGTCTTAGTGTAAGTGTTATTTTGTAAGAAACAGCCAAACTGTCTTCCAAAGGGCTATACTGTTCTGTATTCCTACTAGCAATCAATGAGAGTTCCTATCGCTCCACATCCTTGCCAGTATTTGAATTTAATAGTGTTTTGGATTTTGGCCATTCTAATAGGTATATGATAGTATCTCACTATTGTTTTAATTTGCAATTCCCTGATAACATATGATGTTGAACACCCTTTCAAATGCTTATTTTCCATTTGTACATCTTCTTTGGTGAGGTATCTGTTCTGTTGCCCATGTTTTAAATTAGGTAGTTTGTTTTCTTATTATTTTTAAGAATTCTTTGTATGTTTTTGATAACAGTCCTTTATCAGATGTATCTCTGCAAATATTGTCTCCCAGTTTATGGCTTGTCTTCTCATTCTCTTAACATTGTCTTTTGAAAAGCAGAAGTTCTTAATTTCAACCAAGTCCAGCTTATCAAATTTTCTTTCATGGATCTTGCCTTTGGTGGTAGATCTAAAAAGTCATTGCCATACATAGGGTTATATAGGTTTTTCTCCCCTGTCATCTTCTAAGAGTTTTATAGTTTTGTGTTTTATATTTAGGTCTGTAATCTATTTTGAATTAGTTTTGGGGGAGGGTATAAGATCTGTGTAGGTTCTCTTCCTCCCTCTCTCCCTCCTTCCTTTCTTCTTTTCCTTTCTTTTTTTGCATATGGATGTCTGGTTGTTCCAGCACTGTTTGGTGAAAAGATTGTTGCCTTTGTCAATGATCCATTGACTATAATTATGCAGGTCTATTTCTGGAATCTCTGCTGTTCCATTGATCTGTTTGCCTCTTCTCTCACTAATACCACATCATCTTAATTGCTTTAGCTTTATACCAAGTCTTGAAGTAGGGTAATGCCAGTCCCTTGACTTTGTTCTTCTCCTGCTACATTGAGCTATTTACTCTGGATCTTTTGCTTCTCCATGTAACTTTGGAATCAATTTTTAAATATATACAAAGTAACTTAAGGGGATTTTGATTGGGATTGCATTGAATCTCAGTCAAGCTGGGAAGGACTGACATCTTGAACATGGGCTATCTCTATTTAGTTCTTCTTTGATTTCATTCATCAGAGCTTCATAGTTTTCTTCATATAGATCTTGTGCATACTTTTTTAAAATTTATACCTAAGTATTTCATTTTTTGCCTGCCAGTGTAAATGATAATGGATTAGTATTTAGCAATGCAGTGTTTTGGTTTTTTGGTTTCTGGTTTTTTGGGTGTGGGGCTGTGTGTGTGTGTGTGTGTGTGTGTGCGTGTGTTGTTTTTTGTTTGTTTGTTTGTTTGAGGGCAGGCCTGGCTAGAAGAACAGAATGCTCTGGCATATTACAAAATTGTTCCCCCCTCCACCTTTTTTTCCCTTGCCAGAAGCGTAAGGGGACATCTGTCAGCTTTTGCTCTTAGGACCTGGTAAAGCTCCTGGAAGTAAAAGTCACAGAACTGTGCCCACCCCCCCCCCATGTAACTGGGTCCCCCTGGAGTTTTTAACGCTCAGAATTGTCCACATTGAGCATCAAACAATTTGTCAATTATAGTCCGTTTTCCTATCTCAGCACTTATTCCCAGAGGATTTCTGTCCATGGATTTCCGCTGCGGTTATTTTGTAATTCTCTGTGTGTTCCTGGGTCTCCTCAGGTTTGGGGGGCATCAGTTTGCCCTGTGACCTCACTTCTCTGGTGGATCTATGAAGAGTCATTGATTCTTTTGTTAAGCTCTTGTTGTTAGGATGGAGTGGTGACTTCTTATATGCTGGGCTGGAAATCTTCCTCTCTTCCTAATATCATTTGATTTATGAAGTTAGAAGAGTGGACAACCAAGAGAAAACAAATTGGGAAATTATTCCAGTAAGTAAAGGAAATAGCGTGTCTCAGGGCTTATTAGGTTACAGACCAGTAAGGTGTTCAGGTGAGGACAGTTATATAAAGATTTAATATACTTTGTATTGTTGCTCCAAGGAAATGTTGTGTCTAGATTAGCAAAAACTTTGTATGTTTGTGCCTGGCATCTATTTAAGGGTTGAATGATGAAAGGAGGGACAGAATAAAGGAGTAGAAATGCCCTATAAACTGTAGGACGTTAATAAACATAAGGTGGACCTTTTCAAATGCTTTCTTCAAACTGTTGCAGAGGAACACAAATACTGGGAGTATTGAGACTATAGCCAAGAATCGTTCCCCTCCCTGGTACATAAAATGTTTTTAGTCTCCACATTTATCTTAAAAATAAGTTTAAATAAGGCATAACCAACCTAACTTTGTTCTACTATGAAATACAATTTTATAATCCCGAGTAGAGTGGATGCCACCCAAAGGTGCATTCTATTTATTCTGTGGCCTCCAGGAATCTCTAGCCAGCTGGCAAGTACTGTGGAGGTCTGTGGTTTCTCATTTAAAAAGCACAGGGGAAGATATCATTGTTATAAATTCATATCACAGAACAATGGGATCAAATTACCAAAAAAAATGGCATTCGCTAAAAAGGATGAATATTTATCACACTGCCAAGGAAAGATGCCACATGGCTGTTTTATCAAATAACATTGTATGTAATCTAAAGAATTGGCCAAAGTTGACAAAAATTGACAAAAGCCTTCTTTAAAGTCTGCCTAAGGTGAGCAGTATTTCTTAACATTTGTTAGTACTTAGATTCTTTTGAGAATGTGATGAAAGCGATAAGCCCTCTCAGGAGGAAAAACGGATCTAAGTAGATACACTCAATTTTTTTCACTTAGTTTTCACAAGTGCTCTGTTGGCCTGCACTCCAGGCTGAGGACTCCTCCTACATAGATGTAAGATGGATTAATCGTAACGATCGTTGACATCAGACATTCTCAAATGAAAGTGTGATGTATGGCCCTCCTTTCTCTTCCTCTTCTTTGTACTGAGAGGGGATATGCATGTTGGTGTCTAAACAGGGTGGGTTATTTTTCTTAATATAAGCAAGTACAAAAGGTTATGCAGTGAAAATTTTCTCTGTCTCCGAGGTTATAGCTCTCTATTTCTTTTGTAGCTGCCAAGAGATAACACTCTGCATACATAGATATATGTGTTTATATATATATGTAATACACACAGGTCTATGCTAAAAATACAAAAGTACTTCCACATTCTGCAGACCGTTCTGTGCCTGCCTTTTTTCTCCCAGTAACAGTTTATCAATCTTACATGTACTCAATGATTTTTAATATTGCAGAGTATTCTGTTTATGTACCATTGTTTATTTATCCCGTCTCCTCCTGATACGCATTTAGGTTGCCTGTGATCCTCTGCCACTAAAACCAATAAGGCAATAAACATCCTCATACATATGTCTTTGTGCACATGGGAGTTTCTCTATTTTAAACATAATGAAAGAGATGGGGCAGCTGTAGAATGACTGGCATTTGTTCACAGGCTCGCTATGTTCAGCATGGCACGTTTAGTCATAAGAATGCTGTGGGGAAATTAATTCATTATATTCATGCCACCTCAGGGTACCAATCATCCTTTCTATTCTTGCTTCTATGTCTCTCATTGTAGCTTGATTCTGTAAGGGAACGGAAATGAGGCTGAACCTTAATTATGTTTCGGCATCCAGTTTGCCTGAATTATAGAAGTACAGAAATGTTTTCGAGGCTCTGTTCTACCCTGACTGCACGTCCTTCCCATAGCAGTGGTCCAGCGTGTTCCTGGGCTCGGGCTATTGTCTGCAGTAACATTTGGTGCTGGCTCACACTGAGAGTCTCTGTGGGTGTAGAGGGAATGGAGTGGGGCCTCTCTGGGTTTCTGGTACATGGGTTTTCTTATTGTGAAGAGAAAGTTTAAAAATTAAAAGAACAAAAAGGCATAACTGTCAGGCTTTTCTGCTTGACTGGGTCAAGGTGCTGGAGCCATATATCCAGGCCAACAAATTGCTACATGATAAGGGATTTTTTCCTCTTCTGGAAGGAGCAAGCTTTCAAGACACTTTCAGGCTTAAGCCGTAAGTTACTTCAGTATCCAGGCCCCTTTGTTACTCATGTAGGCTTTCTTGACAACTTTACCCATGGTAAATTAAATTTTCATTTCAATTGAAATCAGTCTCTTTTCTCTGGATATGGTTCTTCTTTCAAATCTTATTCAGTGTCCAGCTTCCTTAATTTGCACATCGGCACTGGTTTATTTCTTACTGACCTGCTGCCCACTAAGCCCCTATTGGTACTTCTAGACTACAGACTCTTTTGGAAACTTCTGATCCACTCCAATCCTAGATGTGTCACAAAGTCCAACTGGTCTCTCTTCTTTGGGTGAGCTTTATTCTTGTACTGACTTTCACACTGTTCTGCGTATTCACAGCTAATGGGGGTTGGTGTCAGGACAGAAGTCAGAGCTGCAAGATAAGAAGCAGGATGCAGATGGGATGACACAGGTTATAAGGGTTAGTGTAGAGCATGAGTCAGCTAAGGCAGTCGGAATAGAGTCAGGGAAAGCAGTCGGTCGGATTCAGTTAGATGACTTACCAAGAAGACCCCAAAATCAAGTTCAGTCAAGGTGAGAAAGCTAAAAGCCAAGCAAATTGACTTAGACCAAGAGAGCTTTCGATGTTGAAGGAGGAGAGAAATGGATGAGAATGAATAGGATCAATAGCACTAGACAACCTTATAACCTTACAACACCTTCAGTAAATATTGGAGACATGCCTATGATGGGTTGGAAATTCCACTAGGCATTAAAGATACAATGATAGAAAAAAAAACTTCACAAAAATCTCTGTTGTCATGAAGCTTATCTGAAAACCAGGTATCTATATAATTCAAGGAAAAGTAGACTCACATGTCCTTGCATGAATAACATGAGACCAGTATACAGAAATAACTCATAATACTTTCATTGTATGGGACAATATTTTTTTTCAACTATCTTTGATAGAAAATAATTCTGTAGGCTTTTTTTTCCCAAAAGTTCTGTGTTCAAATACATTTTATAAGTGGTAGCAAAAGTTAAACAGATTTTTTTAAAGCTATGGAATTCTTGGTACCTTTAGTAGGCTTAAGTATTGTGTGAATTTACAAGAGAACATGTAGTTTGAGTATTCTCCATATTTATAAGTTCAAGTAATCCTTTTCTAATTGAGTATTTTCTGGAATTAATATTTCATAAAATTGTTTTTCACAAACATTGATGTTGGAAATGAATAAGGTAAACGTTATAATTTTTTTTTGCCTTATGCCTATTATGGCTCCAGCGGCTCCCCCTGATCTCCCACTGCTGGTACTTCTTGTGATGACATCAACGTTGTGTGGGGACAACCTCAGCTGCTTAACTTCCTTCCCTTCATCAGTCTATAGAGAGCCACTGGTCCACATGAAGAGGTCTGTGAATTCTTTTCTGCAGCATATGAAGAAGCCAGTGTTAGAAGCTAGTAGAAAAAATGGCAGGTGCCTCCCTTCTAGCAGGAGTGGCTGATGATTTTATACATGAAGGAAGGTTTGCCATCTGTACAAAAAATCAGCTGTCACCCCAAATGGGAAAATGTGTGAAGTGGGTATCTCAGATTGCCATTCTGTTTTGACAGGTGGAGTAGTGGCGTTTTTTTTTCTCTAAATCTGCATTATAAGACATTCTTTCTAATGTAAGCCAATCCCATCTCGTTGCTTCCAAGTAATATCCATTTCATACATAACTAATATGGATCCCCAACTTAGAGTCTTTGATTTTGAGGAAATCTCATAATTCCCCATGGTTATCCACTGCATATCTATTTTCTTTAGAATACTCTGCTATATGGGGTAAAAATGTGTATCCATAAGTGAAAAATTAGGTATTTGAATTGCATTTGTTAGGTTAATGAGAAAAAGAGAAACAACAACCTGTTCAGAGAATTGTACTGTTTTCTCCTTTATTAAAAAAAAGTTGCTTTATAGCTGTTAGTGAAGTTGCCCATCTTTTTTACTGTTTTCCTAATTCAAAAGAATAACTCTTCTACCTAATGACCCTGATATTTAATAGAATCTAGAGTTCTTGATCTAGATATTCAGAACAACAGAGAAGTCCTCCAATAAAATACCGAAAACCCTGAAAAATAACCTTATAAATTATGTCTCATATGAAGGGGAAAGAGGGGGGTGCCCCTATTGCTAGTTTGATTGAAGCATAAATGTTTTTGGAAACAATGAAGAAGTAAGAATGCTATTCTTTAGAATACAAGATGACAGGTTCAATAGCTCCATTAAATCGGTACATTTCCCAATCTAGTACGTTTTGATGGGACATGGTTAACCTCATTGTTCAATAGATTGAGAGCAAAATAAGGTGTTGATTAGCTTTGGTATCTGTGCAATTCATCTGGGTGTTTTGACAATTTGTATCCAGTCTGGCACTAATTAATATATGATTCACAGGGAATGGACATTCAGTGGCTCAGTGTCCTAATTGTCACAAATTTTTTCTACTTATCATGACAAGAAACAGAAACATGAGCAAGTCACTTGTCTGTGATGATAAGCATCATGGCAAATTAAAGGGTAAAGATCAAAATGTGTGTGTAGGGAGTTAACTGGCATAGACAGCATTCTTCCTCAATACCCTTTCCTTCTTCTAAGAGGTGGTTGGGAGAAAGGCAAAGGGAGACTGCACAGGCATAAGCAACTCAATATAACTGACATATGTTTTGGAATTTAGCACAACAGGGTGGACAACTTCTCACCCTTGCCCTCAGATGGGTTCGAGGGGTTCCAACCTCCAATCTAGCAACGTGTATTAGAATAGTTCCGTGACCTTAGGCACATCTCAGAAACATCTACAAATATATATTTGTGGGTAGCATAAAATGAGATATTGTATAAAACACATTAAGCATACTGATGTAGTGATTTACCAAATAGCAAATGCTTAATAAAAATTGCTTTTTCTTTCCATCCCCCACAGCACGTTTGTATTTAACACACATGCCTGTTCTGTCTATATCTCTAATTTTCTTCTTGGTTGTTAGAATCTCACTTTCGTATGACCCAGATTCAACTGTGATTTCATGTGCTATGAACTCTTGTATATATATGCAGTTTTATATCATACATATATAGGGTTAATGTTATTTAAAATGCATAACAACATGAATCTTTTGCTTTATACATACAGGAGCACTCTTTCAGAGTAGAGCTTTGTAGAGATGAAAGGACAACAAGCATCATGTTTAATGATTGAAAAACGTAGATAAGAAAACGGAGACATTTTAGAAACACTTAAAACCAGCTAATTCGTGATCTCATGCCTCTCTCTCTCTCTCTTTTTTAATCATAGTGACTCCTTTCTGCTGTTGGTCTTTTAGCTATAACGAGCACTATTATATTGCTTCTCTGTTTGCTAGTTCTACTCCCTCTCCCCACAAAGGTGTTTAAGCCTGACCTCTCCTCGAGAGCACAGGATAGGTTAAAGCACCACTGTCCCCAGGTTTCAAAATGTCACCATTAGTGCATAAATGTTTGCAGTTAAAAAAAAATAATTTAAAACACTTTTATATTTATTTCTCGTGTTTTTGATGAGAACCTCTTTTCTTACAAATATGATTGCCATTATTTCCTTTAACACAGGACACAGAAGCCTAGACCAAGTAAGTAAATTCCTTTGTCCACGAAGCAGCAAGCAGAAGGTGGAAGCCAAGCACCCTGATTCACAGGTGTTGGTTTCACCACTCCATCTTTCCTTGTAATATCCAAAGTCCAACTGAGAATTCTAATGGAATTCCAGCTGGAAGACACTGGAGTGGGAGAGCATGCTGAAATTCCTACATGTGTGTTCCTTGGTTTCTACTGACTTTAAACGTATACAGTGGAGTTGGTTGACAGATCAGTTAAAATATAATTAGACTTTCTCCCAGGCAAAATCCCATATTTGAGACTAGTTTATTGAGAATAAACAATCAGTAATCCTCTTTGTCATTCCCATCAGCAGGCTACTTTAAGGGGAAGTTCATTTTTTTTTTTTATAATAATTTTATTTTTTAATAAACATATATTTTAATCCCCAGGGGTACAGGTCTGTGAATCGCCAGGTTTACACACTTCACAGCACTCGCCATAGCACATACCCTCCCCAGTGTTCAAAACCCCAACCCCCTCTCCCAACCCCCCTCCCCCCAGAAACCCTCAGTTTGTTTTGTGAGATTAAGAGTCACTTATGGTTGTCTCCCTCCCAATCCCATCTTGTTTCATGTACTCTTCTCCTACCCCCTTAACCCCCCATGTTGCATCGCCTCTCCCTCATATCAGGGAGATCATATGATAGTTGTCTTTCTCCGATTGACTTATTTCGCTAAGCATGATA
>PJEN01023154.1:0-20519 GCA_004024605.1 Pteronura brasiliensis | reverse complement strand
CAGTATGCAGTGAAGAAATGGCAGTGGTGCACAGGGAGACAGCAGTGACTTGAGGAAGGCAGTGACTTGAGGAAGTGCAGTTGGATGGCAGCAGACGTGGAGGCAAATTGGGGAGGAATTGGCCCAGATGTGTTTGGGAGGGACCAGCGTGGCAGCAGCTGCCTGGCAATGGCATGGCATGGCTTGGGGGCAGGGCAGGGCAGTGGAGATGTGCAGGAGCAATAGGGTGACTATGGTAGCAGTGGTGGTGCTGTTGGAAACACAGGCACCAAGGCGGTAGAAGCACTGGAGAGTGGCACAGCAAGGTGACATAGTCCTGGGGGTGCATAAGGGAGTGGTAGGGGCACTGGGATGGCAGAGAAGGGCATCAGTTGCAACACACAGGGCAGCAGGGCAGCTATGGCGAGGGTTAGCCATTGTGGGACAAAGGGGCACTGCTGTGGAGTAGCAGGGTGGAGTGTGGCAGTGCTGGTGGCAGAGGTCTGTCAGGAATTGGGGGTGGAAGGGACAGCGGCGGGTGTGTGTGGTGCAGCAGGGTGGCAGTGGGGGGATGACACAGTGGGGTGGCTGTGGTACGGGGTGTGGGGACCAGGCAGGCAGCAGAAGCACAGGTTGGGGGGGCAGCGATTTGGTAGCAGCGCTATCAAATGCTTTTTCTGCATATGTTGAGATGGTCCTTGATGGTGATCCTTCGTTTTGTGAATGTGGCACATTAGTTTGGTTTTTGTTTCGATTTTTATGTCTAGGTTCATCACAGATACTAGTCTGTCATTTTCTTGGGGCACCTTGGGCGGTTTCGATAAGGGATATGCTGGCCTCATAAAATGAGGTGGGGAGCATTTCTTCCTCTTGTTTTTCTGGCAGTTTGAGAAGGATTGGTATTCATTTTTTTCTGTGGATGAGTCATAGAATTCACCGGTGAAACCATGGGGTGCTGGACTTTTGCGTGTTGGAAGTTTTTGATTTCTTATTTAATCTCCCTACTGGTCATTGGTCTGTTCAGAATTTCTGTTTCTTCAGGATTCAGTCTTGGCAGGTTGTATGTTTCTGGGAATGTATCCTATTCTTCTGGATTATCCAGCTTGTTGGGGTGTAATTGAACATAGTCCTTTTTATGAGCCTTTGCATATCTATGGTATCAGGGAACATCTCTTTCATTTCTCATGATGAGTGCTCTTTCATTTTTGTTAGCTTGAGTCTGGCTGAGACTCTGTCAGCTTTGTTCTTTTCAAAGAAACACCTCTTTTTTGATCTGTTGTTGTTCTTGTTATTTTATGTTTTTTTTTTTTAATCTTTCTGTTGTCTTTTTAGGCTGTGTTTCATTTATTTCAGTTCTGATGTGTTCCTTCCTTTATTCTACTAACTTTGGACTTCATTTGTTGTTTTTCTGTTTCCTTGAGGTATCAAGTTAGGTTGTTTATTTGAGATGTTTCTTGTTTCTTGAGTTAGGCCTGTAGCACTATAAACTTCCTTCTTAGAATCACTTTTTTTTTTAAAGTTAGCTCTAAGGGGTGCCTGTGTGGCTCATTCTGTTAGGCATTGGACTTTGGCTCAGGTCATGAATTTAGGGTCCTGGAATTGAGCCCTGCATCAGCTCCCTGGTCAGCATAGGGAGCCACTTTCACCCTCTTCTACTGTCTGCTACTCCTTCCACTTTGCTCAGTCTCTCTCTCCCTCTGTGTCAAATAAATAAATGACATCTTCAAAAAATTAAAGTAAGCTCTATGCCCAGCATGGGGTTGAAACTCAAAACTGCAAGATCAAGAGTCGCAGCGCTCCACTGACTATTCGGTGCCCCATTTTAGAACCCATTTTACTGCATTCCAAAACTTTTGTTTGATTGTATTATTTTTTCATTTGCCTCAAAGTATTTCTGTGTTCCTATTTCAGTTTGCCCGTGAACTCAATGGGTTGTTCAGTAGCATGCTGTTTAGTCTCTGTTTTTATGAATTTCCAGTTTTATTCTTATAATTGATTTCTAGTTCTATGCCACTGTGGTATCCTGCCATCTCTCCAGAAGGAAAATGTGCCCTTTAGTGCATTGAAACCCTCTATATTAAGAGAAACCTGCAAGGCCCTCAAGGCCACAATAATTTCGTAAGCCACCCTGGACAAAATGAGCATTCTGAAATACCCTGAACACCTACCTCCAGTCAGACATCCAGGAAGATAGCACCAGAAATGGAAGATTGAAACTGACATGCCCCTACGCCCTAATATGATCCTCAGCTTAGGTTTTCAAGCATCTGTTCCCAAAGGCCAGGTCACAATTACCAACACATGGGGGATACTTGAGCCCCAAAACAGAACACGTCCTGACCCGATGGAAACTTTGCTGTTTAGAGCTATTTCAAACCTGCAGGGTAGGAGAATCCTACATATCACCTGAGCCACCGCCACATTCCAAGGTCGTCCTGGACATAAATCTGCATTGTGACAGATCAGCTCGAGACTCCATTTCAACTCAGCCCCCTTTTAGATGGTTCCAGACCCAGGATATTGAACCTACCATGTTCCAAGGCAACAATGTGGGGTTTCCAGGCTTCCATATGTAGAGTCCTGCTATCGAATCTTTCCATATGGGGCAGCCTTGAGCCTTCAAACAGGACTCCCCTTGTAATGCAGAAGGCACCCTTGTTGTTTGGAGCAGCTCACAATCCACAGACTGGGAAAATCTCCATGGCATATTCGGGCCACCTCTACATTAGGCACCCTCATTGAAACAAACTCCGGTCTGAGCGAGCATTTGACACTCACCCTAACGTCAGATGCTGGAGATCTCGGTTCAGCCTCTGCATATTGGGCCTACCGTGCCCTAGGCCCTAAACCTAACCCTAGCTTGCATTTTCACACTTTTCCTCCTCACATTCCTGGTCCAAAAGCCCTCAAAGCCTCAGGGTAGGATAATCCTGCATGGCCCCTGACCACTGCCACACTCCAAGACCTCCATGGACACAAAACCGCATTGTAATCCAATATTATGAGAAAACTTTTCAACTCACCCGTCTTGGTTGCTTGCCCTGGAGGCAGAAGATGGAACCTGCATTATTCCTAGGTACCAATGGAAAGGCTAGGAGGGGTTTCCAAGCATCCAACATAGGGCCCTGCTCTCAAATCTTTCAGTATGGGGAGGCATTGAGCCAACAAACAGAACTCCCCATCTCCTGCAGAAGGAACCCTTGCACTTTGGGAGCAGCTCACAAGCCCCAGAGTGGGGAAAGCTCCATGGCCTCAAGAGGCTAATCCTCCATTAGGCAGCCATCAGGGACACAAATTCCAGCCTGAGGGAACTTCTGACACTTGCCATTATTTCAGATTCTGGAGATCTCAACTCAGCCTCAGCAGATTGGTCCTGCCATGCCCTAGGCCCTAAACCTAACCATAGCTTGTGTTTTCAGACTTCCGTCATCACAATGCTGCCCCACAAGACCTCCATATTGGAAATTCTGGAGGCACAACACAGCACTCTGCATGCCCACCAGAAGGAAAAAGTGGCCTATGGGGCTGCACAAACACCCGAATGAGGCTCAATGTGAACAGCCCTCGATGGAACCGCAATTTCATAGGCCTTCCTGTGCACTAATGCTCTCTCTGACACAGCCTGAGTCCAGAACTCCCATCAGCCACCCAGTTAGCTGAACGCATATCCAGCAGATATGAACTGCCAAGGCCCTCCGTTGTCATCTCCATGCAACCTGGGTTTTCAGACATGTGTCCCCAGACCTTATCTCAAATCCCTGCACCTGGGGGAAACTGATGCACAGAACAGAACTCTTCCTTTCCCATTTTAGGAAGCCTTGTTGTTGGGATGCTTATGGGGGTCAAAGTCAAATACTCAGAGAAGGATGAACCTGCATAGCCCATGAGGCCACGCCCATGCTTGAGGGTCACCTTGGGCACAAACATGCACTGTGACTCTCAGCATGAGCCCTGTTTTCCAATAAGGCCTCTCAGAGGCTTGACCAAGAGCTTGCATATCGGGCTGGCCATGCCCTTAGGCCAGAATCCTAACAAAAGTTATGGTCTTCCGGTCACATGTACCAGGGCTTTGCTCTGGAATTCCTGTTTTGAGGGACCACTGAGAGAGATAACAGGACTCATCTCTTCCCACAGAATCACCCCCAAATGAATGGGAGCCGGGCCAAATCCCCAGAGAGAGAGATCGTCCATGGCCCATGAGGCCACCCCTCCATTCCATGGCCATCCTTGACACAAAATCCAGTGACAAAAGCCTGAGCTACCACCTCACAGTCACCCTTCTTTCATGTCCCTAGGAGCTCCCCTCACAGTCTGTTGATCAGGCCTGCCCTACTCTGGGCATGCAAATATGCCAAGTTTGTGTTTTCTGACTTCTGTCCCCACAGCCCTGTCCCACACCCCCTCCAGCCTAGGGCCTCTGGAGCTGCACCACAGGACTGTGCCTGCCCTCTTGAAGGAAACTGGGCCCATTCCATTGACCACAACCCTACAGATAAGCAGAAACCTCCAAGGCCCCCAATGCCATCCCAATAACATAGTCCGCCCTGGAAAAAAGGCGCATTCTGACACAACCTGAGCAACTATCTCCATTCAGACATGCAGATAGATGTCCCCAGAGTCAGAAGATTGAACCCTAGGGGACAGGCCCCTAGGCCCTAATCTGAAACCTAGCTTAGGTTTCCAGACATCTCTCCTCAGAGGTCTGGTTTTGAATACCAGCATATGTGGGTTTCCTGAGGATCAAACAGAACACTTCATGTCACCACAAGGGAAGCTTCCTTTTTGGAGCTGTGTCAAACCCTCCATATAGGAGAATCCTTCAGGGACCCTGAGCCACTGCCACATTCCAGGGTCTAGATGGACACAAACCCACATTATGAGCCATCATCACGAGAGTCCATCTCAACTCAGCCCACTGAGTAGCTCTGCCCCAGAGCCAGCATATCGAATCTGCCTTGCCCAAGGAGCCAGTGGGAATGCAAGGTGTCGTTTCCAGGCATCAGTCCTTTGAGCCGTGCTCTTGAATCTTTCATTATGGAGCAGCCATGAGCCATCCAATAGGACTCGCTTGTCCCGCAGAAGGAAATCTTGCTGTTTGGAGCAGCTCACATGCCCAGAGTGGGAAAACCTCCATGGCCTCATGAGGCCACCCTTCCATTCAGGTGCCATCATGGTCACAAACTCCAGCCTGAGCCAATGTCTCATACTCGCACTTACTTCAGATGCTGGAGATATCTATTCAGCCTCTGCAGAGTGGGTCTGCCATCCCCTCTGCCCGAAACCTAATCCTAGCTTATGTTTTCAGTCTTCCGTCCTCCCACTCCTGGCCTAGAAGCCATTCACATGGGGAATTCTGGAGTCACAATGCAGTATTCTGCCTGCCCACCAGAAAAAAGTGCCCTATGGGGCTGCCCAGAAATTCCAAATGAAGATTCACCTGCATGGCCCTCGACCACACCCCCATTCCTAGACCACACTGTGTACTAATGCTCTATCTGACACAGCCTGAGCCCACACCTCCCATCAGACAACCAGACAGCTGGCCGCATATGCAGCAGATCGGACTTGCCATGGCCCTCTTCCGTCATCTCTTCCCAACCTGGGTTTTCAGGCATCTGATACTAGAGCTTCTCTCACATCCCTATATAGGGGGAACCTGATGCACAAAAGAGAACTCCTCCTTCCCCATGGCAAGAAACCTTGCTGTTTGGATGGGGGTAAAAGTGAAACCCACAGAGGTGGAGAAACCTGTATGGCCCATGAGGCCATGCCCATGCTTGAGAGCTGCCTTGGGCACAAACACGCACTGGGACCCTCATCCTCAGCCCCATTTAAATGAGGCCTCTGGGTAGCTGGAGTGAGAGCCCGCATATCGGGCTTACCATGCCCCTAGGCCCCCAATCCTAAACAAAGATGCGGTTTTCCAGACACCTGTACCTGGGTCTCTGCTCTAGAATCCCTCTCTTGGAGGGATCCCTGAGACAGAAATCAGGACTCCTGTCTTCCCACGAGATGACCCCAAACGATTGGGAGCTGGGCCAAATCCCCAGAGAGGGAGAATAGTCCATGGCCCATGAGGCCACCTCTACATACCCCAGCCATCCTTAACAAAAAATCCAGAGACAAATGCCTGAGCTATCGCCTCACACTCACCCTTCCTTCATATCCTGAGGAGTTTCCCTCATGGTCTGTAGATCGAGCCAGCCATACACTCTGCTCGAAACCTAACCCTAGTTTTTGTTTTCAGATTTTAGTCCCCACAGCCCTGGTCCACACACCCTCCAGGCTGGGGTCTCTGGAGCCATACCGCAAGACTGTGCCTGCCCTCTTGAAGGAAACTGTGTGCTGTCCATGGGCCACAACTCACCAGATTAGGAGAAAACTACAATGCCCCTGATCCCAGCCAAATTATGTAGTCCACACTGGACAAAAAGGCATTTCTGACACAACCTGAGCTATTACCTCCACTCAGATATGCAGATAGATATCCCCAGAGTCAGAAGATTAAACTGGACATGCCCCCTAGGCCCTAATCTGAACCCTAGCTTAGGTTTGCAGGCATTTCTCACTAGAGGCCTGGTTTCGAATACCAGCATCTGGGGATTTCCTGAGGCACAAAACAGAACACCTCTCATCTCCTCATGGGAACCTTGCTATGGAGAGCTGTGTAAAATGTTCTGGGTAGGAGAATCCTGCAGGACCCCTCAGCCACCACCACATTCCAGGGTCTCCATGGACACAAACCCACATTATGACTCACCAGCATAAGATTCCATTTCAACTCTTCCCCCTAGGTAGCTCACCCCAGAGCCAGCATATCAAAGCTGCCTTCTCCCTAGAAGCCAGCAGGAATGTGAGGTGGGGTTTCCAGGCATCCATCCTTACAGCCATGCTCTTGAATCTTTCCTTATGGGGCTGCTTTTAGCCATCCAACAGGATCAACCTGCATGGCCCTTGACCGCACCCCATTTCCTCGACTGCCCGGTTCATGAATGCTCTGTCTGACAAAGCCTGAGCCTAGAACTCCCATCAGACACCCAGACAGCTGGCTGCATATGCAGCAGATTGGACCTGCTGTGGCCCTAGGCCGACATCTCTTCACACCTGGGTTTTCAGGCAACTGTCCCTAGACCTTACATCAAATCCCTGCACTTGGGGGAATCTGATGCGGAAAATAGAACTCTTCCTACCCCATGGCAAGAAACCTTGCTGTTGGGATTGGTGTCAAAGTTCAAACCCTCAGAGTAGGAAAATCCTGCATGGCCCATGAGGCCTCACCCAAGCTTCAGTACCTCCCTAGGCACAAACAGGCATTGTGACCCTCAGCCTAAGCACTGTTTTTAATGTAAGTCCTCTCAGTAGCTGGACCAAGAGCCCTCATATCATACATGCAATGCCACTAGGCCCCAATCCTAACCAGATTTGGGGTTTTCCAGTTGCCAGTACCTGGGGCTCTGCTCCGGAATCCCTCTTATGGAGGGACCCTTGAGACAGAAAACAGGATTCCTGCCTTCCCACAGAATGACCCCAAACTATTGGGAGCCAGCTAAATCCCCAGAAAGGGAGCTACAGTTCAGTTTAAGGCTAAGGGGCATGTCATCGTCAACCTTCTGACTGTGGGGCCATCTACCTGGTTGTCTGACTGGAGGTCATTTCCTTGGGTGTGTCATACTTCGCATTTTTGTCCAGGGTGTCCTACGAAACTGGGGTGGCCTTGGAGGTTTCTCCTAATCTTGAGGGGTTTGGTGACTATTAAGTGCACAGTTACCTTTGGGTGGGCAGAAACAGTCCTGCCTGGTGGCTCTGGAGCCCACCTGGAGGGTGTGTGGCCCAGGGCTCTGGGGACAGATGTCTGAAAACACAAAGTCGGGTTAGGGTTAGGTTCTACGGTAGGGTAGGGATGATCTGCAGACCTGAAGGGAGCTGCTCGGGATCTGAAATTAGAATGAGTGTGACGTGGTAGCTGAGCCTTTTGCCTCTGGATTTTGTATCTAGGATGGCCACAGAATGTAGGGGTGGTCTCCTGGGCCCATGAAAGATTCTCCCTCTAGGGGATTCTGCTCGACCCCTAATAGTTTGGTGTCATTCTTGGGGAAGGAAGGAGTCATGTTTTCTGACTCAGAGGTCCCCCCAAAACAGGGATTCCAGAGCAGGACACAGGGTAAAGTCCCCTGGAAAACCCCACTTAACTTAGATTTTCATCATAGGGGCATGGCCAGCCCGATATGTGGGCTCTGGGTCCAGTCCCGGAGGGGTCTTATTTGAAAAAGGGGCTCAGGCTGAGGGTCACAAGGTGTGTTGGTGCCCAAGGCCGCCCCCCAGTGTGGGCGTGGCCTCATAGGCCCTGCAGGTTTTACCAACATGGAGGGTTTGACACACAGTGCAACAGCAATGTTTCCTGCAATGGGGAAGGCGGAATTCTGATTTGTGCCTCAGGTTCCACCTCATGAAGGGATTTAACATAACATCTGGGGACAGATGCCTGATAAATCTGGTTCGGTAGAGATGATGGCCTAGGGTGCAGGCAGTTCTGATGTCCTAGATATGTGGATCACTGTCTGAGTGGCTTACGGGATGTCTGGGCTCAGACTGTGTCAGACAGAGCATTAGTGCACAGGGCGGCCTATGAAATCGGTGTGCCATCAAGGACCGTGTGGGTGGTTCCCCATTTGGGGTTTCTGGGCAGCCGCATATGGTACTTTGACCTTATTATGGTGGGCAGACAGAGTGCTGCGTTGTGGCTCCAGAATTCCCAAACAGGCGGCCTTGTGTGCCAGAAATGTGAGGACAGAAGTCTGAAACCACAAGCTATGGTCAAGTTCACTGCCGAGTGCATGGCAGTTCCAAAGAGCAGGGGCTGATTCAAGATCTCCAGCATCTGAGTAAGGATGAGTGTCAGATGTCCACTTATGCTGGAATTTGTGTCCATGATGGCAAACTAATGGCTGGGTGGCCTCATGAGGCCATGAGGCTTTTCCCACGCTGGGGCTTGTGAGCTGCTCCAATCAGCAAGGTGTGTTCTGTGAGACAGGGGAGTCTGGTTAGATGGCTCCAGGTTCCCCCATATCAAAGGATTGGATAGCAGAGCTCTCTGCATGGATGCCTTGAAAGCCCACCTCACTTTACCATTGCAACCAAGGAACATGGCAGGTTCGATCTGCTGTCTCTAGGACGAAGTGCCAAGGGGGCTGAGTTGAGAGGGAGTCTCAGGCTAATGGGTCACAATGCTGGTCTGTGTCCAGGGAGACCTTAGAATGTGGTGGTGGCTCAGGGGCCATGCAGGATTCTCCTACCTGGATGGTTTGACACAGCTCCCAATAGCAAGGTTTCCTTCTGGGGATAGGAGGTGTTCTGTTGTTTGGCTTAGGGACCACTTATTGGACCATATTTGGTATTGGAGAACAGGCATATGGGGTCAATGCCTGAAAACCTAAGCTAGGGTTCTGAGGAGGTCCTAGGGCCATGTTAGGTTCAATGTTCTGATTCAGGGCCATTGATCTGCGTTTCTGCCTGGAAGCAGGTGCTCAGAGTGTGTCAGACTGCACATTTGGGTCCATAGAAACCTCTGAAATTGGGGTGGGCTCAGGGGCCTTACAGGTTTCTCCTAATATGGAGGGTTTGGGCAACTGTGAAGGGCAGTTTCCTTCAGGTGGGCGGGCACAGTCCTGCGGTGTGGCTCCAGAGGCCCCATCCTGGAGGGCATGTGGGCCATGCCTTCTGGGACAGAAGTGTGCAAACAAAAACTCGTGTTACGTTTAGGGCCAAGGTGATCCCAAGCGCGATCTGAAGACTCTGAGGGCAGCTCCTTCGGATTTGAAATTAGGGCATCTGGGAGGCAGTAGTGCAGTCTTTTCTGTCTGGATTGTGTGTCCAGGAAGGCCTCAGAATGCAGATTTGACCTCATGGGGCCATTGGAGATTCTTCTTCTCTGTGGATTCTGCCCGGCTCCCAAGAGTTTGGTGTCTTTCTGGGGAAAGGGAAGAGTGCTGTTTTCCATCTCAGGGGTCTCACCCAAACAGGGATTCCAGTGAGGGGTGGGGGTCTGGGCGCCTGGAGAACCCAAGGGATAGGATTTGTGCCTAGGGGCATGGCAAGCCCACTCTGCGGGCTCCTGGTCCAGCTCAGGGGGCTTGTTTGAAAGCAGGCTCAGGCTGAGCGTCACAATGCCTGTTTGTGCCCAGGGCTGTCCTCCTGAGTGGGAGTGGTCTCATGGGCCATGCAGCTGGCTCCCACTCTGAGGGCTGGACACCCATCTAAACAGCCTGGTTTCCTGCCATGGGGAAGGAGCAGTACTTTTTTGTGTTTTAGGTTCCCCCATAGGCAGGGATTTGAGCTAAGGTCTGGGGACAGATGACTGAAAACCAGATTGGGAAAGATGATGGACTCGGGCCACAGCAGGTCCTGCCTGCAGGATATGGGGCCTGTGATCTAGGTGGCTGAAAGGAGGTCAGGGCTCAGGCTGTGTTAGACAGAGCATTAGTGCACCAGGCAGCCTCTGATAATTGGGTTGATTTTATCCAGAGCAGCCTATGAAATTGGGGTGGGCTCAGGGGCCTTGCAGGTTTCTCTTAATCTGGAGGGTTTGAGCAACTGTGATGGGCAGAGTTTCCTTCAGGAGGGCAGGCCCAGTGCTGCAGTGTGGCTCCAGAGGCCACGTCCTGGAGGTCACGTGGCCCAGGGCTTTGAGGACAGATGTGTACAGACACAAACGTGGGCTAAGGATAGTGGCGAGGTGATGGCAGGCCCGATAGGCAGAACCTGAGGGCAGCTCTTTGGGATTTGAAATTTGGGCAGCTGGGCTGCAGTATCACAGGGTTTTCTGTCTGGATTTTATATCTAAGATGGTCACGGAATGCAAGGTTGCCATTACGGGGCCATGTGATATTCTTCCTCTCTGGGGATTCTGCCTGGCTTCGTAGAGTTGGTGTCTTTCTGGGGGAAGGGAAGAGTGCTGTTTTCCGTCTCAGCGGTCTTGCTGAAACAGGGATTCAAGAGATGAGTTCTGGGTCTGTGCGCCTGAATAACCATGCCAAGGGTTTGGATTTGGGCCTAGGGCCATGGCAGGTCCCTACTCTGATTAAAACAGAGTATTAGTGCACAGGGCTGCCTATGATATTAGAGTGACCTCGAGGGCTGTTCAGGTGGATCCTCATATGGGGCTTCTGGGAAGACCCATACGGCACTTCTTCTTTCTGGTGGGCAGACAGAATGCTGTGTCATGGCTCCAGAATTCCCAATGTGGAAGGCTTGCAGATCAGGAGTGTGAGGATGGAAGTCTGAAAACACAAGGTACCGTTTCATTCAAGTCCGAGCGCATGGCAGTTCCAATTTGCAGTGGCTGATTCGAGGTCTCCAGCACCTGAGTAAGGGCAAGTGTCGGACATCTGCTGACGCTGGAGATGGTGTTCATGATGGCTGAAGAATGGAAGGTGGCCTCAAGAGGCCATGGAGGCTTTCCCATGCTGGGACTTGTGTGCTGATCCAAACAGCAATGTGTCCTTCTGCCGGACAGGGGGTGTCTGGTTAGAGGGCTCCACGTTCCCCCATATGGAAAAATTGGATAGCTGAGCTATCCTCATGGATGCCTGTAAAGCCCACCTTGCATTACTATTGCAGCTGAGGAACAGGGCAGGTTGGATATGCTCGCTCTGGGGCGAAGTTCCAAGGGGCTGAGTTGACACTGTTTCCCAGGCTGACTGGTCTCAATGTATTTGGTGTCCAGGGAGACCTTAGAATGTGGCGGTGGTTCAGGAGCCATGCAGGATTCTCCTACCCTGAGGGTTGGATCCAGCTCCCAAGAGCAAGGTTTCCTTCTGGACACAGGAGGGGTTCTATTGTATGGTGCAGGAACCACATGTTGGACAATATGTTGGTATTCCAGAACAGGTTTGTGCAACAGATGCCTGAAACCATAAGCTAGGTTTCCGATGGGTTCCCAGGGGCATGTCAGGTTCAATCATCTGACTCAGGGCCATTGACCTGCATGTCTGCCTGGAGGTCGGTGCCTAGGGTGTGTCAGACTATGCATTTTTGTCCAGAGCGGCCTACAAAGTTGGCTTGGGCTCAGGGGCATTGCAGGTTATTCCTAATCTGGAGGCTTTGGGCAACTGTGATGGGGAGAGTTTCCATCAGGAGGGTAGGCCCAGTCCTCCGATGTGGCTCTGGATGCCCCTTCCTGGGGGGCATGTTGGCCAGGGCTTTGGGGACAGAAGTCTGCAGGCACAAACTAGGGTTAGGGTTATGGGAAAAGTGATGGGAGGCCCAATCTGCAGATCCTGAGGGTAGCTCCCCAGGATTTGAAATTCAGGCAGCTGGGAGGCGGTAATGCAGGCTTTTCTGTCTGAACTGTGTGTCTAGAATGGCCACGGAAGGTAGGAGTGGCCTCATAGCACCATGGGAGATTCTTCCTCTCTGGGGATTCTGCCTGGCTGCCAAGAGTTTGGTGTCTTTCTGGGGAAGGGAAGAGGGCTGATTTCCGTCTCAGGGGTCCCGCCAAAACAGGGATTCCCGAGAAGGGTTCTTGGTCTGGGTGCTTGGATAACCCCGCTGATGGTTAGGATTTGGGCCTAGTAGCATGACAGGCCTGCTCTGGGGGCTCCTGGTCCAGCTCCTGAGGGAGCTTGTTTAAAACTGGGCTCACACTGAGGGTCACAATGCCTGTTTGTGCCCAGGGTGGTCCTCCTGGGTGGATGTTGTCTCATGGGTGAGGCAACTGGCTCCCACTCTGAGGGTTAGAAACACAGCCCAACAGATAGGTTTCTTGCCATGGGGAAGAAGCAGTACTGTTTTGTGCTTCAGGTTCCCCCATTGTCAGGGATTTGAGCTAAGGTCTTGTGACAGTACCTGAACACCCAGGTTGGGTAGAGATGAGGGACTCGGGCCATGGCAGGTCCCACCTGCAGGATATGGGGTGGCTGACAGGAGGTCGGGGCTCAGGCTGTGTCAGACAGAGCCTTAGTTCACAGGCTGCCTTTGATATTGGGGTGACATCGAGAGCACTGCATGTTGATCCTTATGTGGGGATTCTGAGCAGACCCATAGGGCACTACTTCTTTCTGGTGGGCAGGGAGAAGACTGTGTTTTGCTCCAGAATTCCCAAACATGGATGGCTTGCACTCCAGAATGTGAGATCGGAAATCTGAAAACACAAGCCAAGGTTAAGTTAAGTGGCGAACGCATGGCAGTTCCAATGTGCAGCAGCCGATTCAAGATCTCCAGCACCTGAGTAATGGTGAGTGTCATATCTCTGCTCAGTCTGGAGTTTGTGTCCATGATGGCCGACAAATGGAAGGGTGGCCTCAAGAGGCCATGAAGGCTTTCCCATTCTGGGGCTTGTGACCTTCTCTGAAAAACAAGGGGTGCTTCTCCGGGATAGGGGGAGTCCGGTAAGAGGGCTCCAGAATCCCCCATATGGAAAGATTGGATAGCAGAGCTCTCCATATGGATGCCTGGAAAACCCACCTCGTGTTACCATTGCAGCCGAGGAATATAGCAGGTTCGAAATGCTGGCTCTGGGGCAAAGGTCTAAGGGTGCTGAGATGACACGGGTTCTCAGGCTGATGGGTCATAATGCTGGTTGGTATCCAGGGATACCTTAGAATGTGGCAGTGGCTCAGGAGCCATGGAGGATTCTACTACCCTGAGGGTTGGATCCAGCTCCCAGGAGTTTCCTTCTGCGGGATAGTTGAGTCCTGTTGGACGGCTCTAGGATGCCCCATTCGGAAAGACTCAAGATCAGGGTTCTAAGGATGTATGCCTGGACAGCCCACCTCACATTCCCATTGGCTCCTGGCGACAAGGCAGGTTCGATCTGCTGGCTCTGGGGAGAGCTACCCAGGGGCCTGTGTTGAAATGGACTCTCTTGAGGATGGGTCATCATGTGGGTTTGTGTCCATGGAGACCTTGGAATGTGGCAGTGGCTCAGGGGTCCTGCAGGATTCTTCTACCCATAGGATTTGACATAGCTCCAAAGAGCAAGCTTCCCCTGTGAAGATGAGACGTGTTCTGTTTGGTGCCTCAGGAAACCCCATATGCTGGTATTCACAACCAGGTCTCTGAGGAAAGACACCTGGAAACCAAAGCTAGGGTTAGATTAGGGCCTAGAGGCCTGTCTTCTTCAATCTTCTGTTTCTGGGGACATCCATCTGCATGTCTGAGTGGAGGTAGTTGTTCACCTGGTGTCAGAATGCCCCTGTTTGTCCAGGGCGGCCTACACTATTGGGATGGCCTCGGGGGCCTTGGAGTTTTCTCCTAATCTGTAGGGTTGTGGCCAAGGCATTGGGCACAGTTTCCTTGGAGAGGGCAGGCACAGTCCTGGCTTGTGGCTCCAGAGGCCCCAGCCTGGATGGTGTGTGGTCCAGGGTTGTGGGGACAGAAGTCAGAAAACACAAACTTGGCTTAGGTTTGGGGCCGAGGGTATGGCAGGCCTGATTGACAGACCGTGAGGGAAGCTCCTCCGGATATGAAAGAAGGGCGAGTGGGAAGCTGTTGCTCAGGCTTTTGTGTCTGGATTTTGTGTTGAGGATGGTCATGGAATGGAGCGGTGGCCTCATGGGCCATGGACAAGTCTCCCTCTCTGGGGATTTGGCCTGGCTCCCAAGAGTTTGGGGTCATTCTGTGGGAAGGGAGGAGTCCTGTTTTCTGTCTGAAGTTTTCCTCCAAGAGAGGGATTCCAGAGCAGAGCCCTGGGTATGGGCAACTAAAAAACCCGACCTCTGATGAGGATTGGGGGCCTAGGGGCATGGCAAGCCCCATATGCGTGCTCTTGTTCCAGCCACTGAGAGGCCATCCTTGAACACTCCTCAGGCTGAGGGTCACAATGCGGGTTTGCACCCAAGCTTGCCCTCAAGCAGGGGCGTGGCCTCATGGGCCATACAGGTTTCTCCGATCCTGAAGCTTGGACACCATGCCAATAGCAAGGTTTCTTGCCAGACAGAAGGAGCAGTTCTGATTTGTACATCAGGTTGCCCCCTGTGCAGGGATT
Source organism: Pteronura brasiliensis (assembly GCA_004024605.1). Lineage (NCBI taxonomy): Eukaryota > Metazoa > Chordata > Mammalia > Carnivora > Mustelidae > Pteronura > Pteronura brasiliensis. The sequence goes on along the minus strand of PJEN01023154.1, from coordinate 5,557 downwards.
GGAGAAAAAGGCTAGGTTCAGATGCCTGAAAACCCAGGTTGGGAAGAGATTATGGCCTAAGGCCATGGCAGGTCTGATGTTCTGGGTGTGGGGCCGGTTGTCTGGGTGCCTATTGGGACGTCTGTGCTCAGGCTGTGTCAGACAGAGCCTTTGTGCCCAGGGAAGCCTATGCAATTGGGGTACAGTCGAGGGCTGTGCAGGTTGGTCCTCATTTGGGGATTCTGAGCAGCCCCATAGGGCAAAGTTTTTCTTCTGGTGGGCAGGCAGAGGGCTGTGTTGTGGCTCCGGAGTTCTAAATCTGGAGTGCTTGTTGGGCAGGAGTGTGAGGACGGAAGTCTGAAAACACAAGCTAGGGTTATGTTTGGGACCGAGGGCATGGCAGGCCCACTCTGCAGAGGTTGAATCGAGATCTCCTGCATCTGAAGTTAGGGCGAGTATCAGACGTTGGCTCAGGCTGGAGTTTGTGTCCATGATGGCCCCTTCATGAAGGGGGGCATCACCAGCTCACGGATGTTTTACCACTCTGGGGGTTGAGAGCTGCACCAAACTGCAAGGTTTCCTACTACGGGACAGTTGAGTCCTGTTGAATGACTCCAGGATGCCCCATATGGAAAGACTCGAGATCAGGGTTCTAAGGATGTATGCCTGGACACCCCATCTTGCATTCCCATTGACTCCTTATGAAAAGGCAGGTTCGATCTGCTGGCTCTGGGGCCAGCTACCCAGGGGTCTGAGTTGAAATGGAGTCTGCAGAGGATCTGTCATAATGTGGCTTTGTGTCCATGGAGATCTTGGAATGTGGCGGTTGCTCAGGGGCCCTGCAGGATTCTCCTACCTTGGAGGGTTTGACACAACTTCAAAGAGCAAACTTCCCATGTGGAGACGAGAGGGGTTCTGTTTGGTGCCTCAGGAAAGCCCCATATCTGGTATTTGCAACCAGGCCTCTGAGGAGAGACCTCTTGAAAACAAAGCTAGGGTTCATATTGGGGTATAGGTGCTGGTCTGGTTCACCCTTCTGTCTCTGGGGAAATCTGTCTGCTTTCTGAGTGGTGTTAGTTGCTCAGGATTTGTCAGAATATCCCAGTTTGTCCAGGATGGCCTACACTATTGGGATGGCCTGGGGGCTTTAGATGTTTCTCCTAATCTGTAGGGTTGTGGCCAATGGAATGGGCACAGTTTCCATGGAGAGGGCAGGTACAGTCCTGCAGTGTGGCTCCAGAGGCCCCAGCCTGGAGGGTGTGCAGGCCATGGCTGTGGGGACAGAAGTCTGAAAACACCTGAAGTCAAACCGCAGCACTGTGCCTGCCTCCCCAAATGAAACTCTGCCCATGACAGTTGTCCAAACCCTCCAGATTAGGAGAAAACTGGAAGGCTCCTGAGCCCACCCCGATTTCATAGGCCACTCTGTCAAAATTGCACATTCTGACACACCCTCAGCACCTACCTCCAGGTAGACATGCAAGTCAATGGCCCTGAGTCAGAAGATTGAAGGTGACATTGGCCTAGGACCTCATCGGAACCCTAGCTTAAGTTTTCAGGCATCTGCCACTAGAGGCCTGTTCGTGAATATCAACATATGGTCCATCATTTGGTCCCTGAGCCACACAACAGTACTCCTCCTGTCCCCAGAAGGAAACCTTGCTCTTTGGAGCTGGTCCAACCCTCAGTGTAGGAGAATCCTGCATGGCCCCTGAACCGCCGTCACATTCTAAGGGCTCCCAGGACAACAACAAGCATTGTGATCCATCAGCCTAAGAACCTGTGCCAACTCAGCCCCCTTGGAACTTCCCCCCAGAGTCAGCCAGGTCGATCCAGCCTGTTCCTCAGCTACAATGGTAACACGAGGTGGGCTTTCCAGGCATACATGCAGAGAGCACTGCTATCCAAACTTTCCACATGGGGGACCTGGGAGCCCTCTAACTGGACTCACCCTGTCCCACAGGAGAACACCTTGATGTTTGGAGCAGCTCACAAGCCCCGGGGTGGAAAAGCCTCCATGGCTTCTTGAGGTCACCCCTCCATTCGTCAGCCATCATGGATAGAAGATCCAGCGTGAGCGGACATCTGACACTTGCTCTTACTCAGGTGATGGAGATCTCGAATCAGACGCTGCACATTGAAACTGCCATGCCCTCGTCACTGAACTGAACCAGAGTTTGTGTTTTCACACTTCAGTCCTCAAACTCCTGGCCAACAAGCCCTCCAGATTGGAATTCTGGAGCCACAACACAGCCTTCTGCCTGCCCACCAGGAAGAAGTGCTGTATTTCTCTGCCCAGAATCCCCATGAGGATCCACCTGTACGGCCCTCAACAGCCCCCCAATATTATAGGCTGCCCTGGGCACTAATACTCTGTCCGACACAGCCTGAGCACCGACCTCCTGTCAGCAACCCAGATAGCGGGTCCCATATCCTGCAGGTAGGACCTGCCATGGCCCTCTGCCTTCATCTCTACCCAACTTGGGTATTCAGGCATCTGTCCCCAGACCTTAGCTTAAATCCATGCCTATGGGGGAACCTGAAGCACAAAAGAGTATTCCTCCTGCCCCATGGTAGGAAACCTGGCTGTTGGGATGGGTGTCCATCCCAACATGGAGTGGACATCCCAACATGGGTGACCTTCGCCATGTTGGGAAACCTCAGAGTTGGAGCCACCTGCATGGCCCATGAGAGCACGTCCACTCAGAAGGACTGCCCTGGGCACAAACAGGCATTGTGTCCCTCAACCTGAGCTTGCTTTCAAACAATCCCCCTCAGGATCTGGACCAGGAACCTGTAAAGCGGGACTGCCATGCCCCTAGGCACAAATCCTAACCCATGTTGATGTTATCTAGGCGCCCAGACCGAGTACCTGTCTCTGGAATCCCTGTTTGGGCGGAACCCCTGAGACAGAAAACAGCATTCTTCCCTTCGCCCAGAAAGACATCAAACTCTTGGGAGCCAGTCAGAATCCCGAGAGAGAAAGAATCTCCCATGGCCACATGACGCCGCCCCTACATCCCATGGCCATCAAAGACACAAAATCCAGACAGAAAATCCTGCTCTACCGCCTCCCAGCCTCCTGAATTTCAAATCCCAAGGACCTGCCCTCAGGGTCTGCAGATCGGCCTGTCATCACCTTGACCCTTACCCTAACCCGAGTTTGTGTGTGCAGACTTCTGTTCTCAATGCCCTGGCCCACATACCCTCCAGGATTGGCACTTTGGAGCCACACCGCAGCAGTGGGTCTGCCATCCCAAAGGAGACTCTGCCCGTGAGAGTTGCCCAAACCCTCCAGATTAGGAGAAACCTGTAAGGTCCCTAAACCCTCCCTATTTTCGTAGGTCACTCTGGAAAAAATGCTCAGTCTGACACACCCTCGGCACCTACCTCCAGGCAGATACGCAGGTCAATGGCTCTGAGCCATAATATTGAACATGACATGCCCCTAGGACTTAATTGGAACCCTAGCTGAGGTTTTAAGGCCTCTGTCAGCAGAGGCCTGTTTTGGTATACCAACATATGGTCCAACATGTGTCCCTGAACCACACAACAGAACCCCCCCGCCCCGTCCCCAGACGGAAAACTGGCTCTTGGGAGTTGGGTACAACCCTCAGGTTAAGAGAATGCTGCATGGTCCCTGAGCCAGGACGACATTCTAAGGTCTCCCTGGACACCAAGCAGCATTGTGACCTGTCAGCCTGAGAAGCCCTATCAACACAACCTCCTTGGAACTTCCCCCAGGTCGAACCTGCCCTGTTCCTCAGCTGCAATGGTGATGCAAGGTGGGCTTTCCAGGCATCCATGGGGAGGGCTCTGCTATCAAATCTTTCCATATGGGGGACTCTGTAGCCATCTAACCGGACTTCCCCTGTCCCCTAGAAGGAAACCTTGCTGTTTGGAGCAGCTCACAAGCCCCAGCATGGGAAAGCCTCCATGGCCTCTGGAGGCCAGTCCTCCATTCGTCAGCCATCATGGACACAAATTCCAGGTTGAGCAGAGATCTGACACTAGCTCTTACTCAGGTGCTAGAGATCTCGAATGAGCCACTGCACATTGGAACTGCCATGCACTTGGCATTTAACTGAACTGTAGCTAGTATTTACAGACTTCTGGCCTCACATTCCTGGCCTGCACGCCATCCAGATTGGGAATTCTGGAGCTACAATGCAGCTTTCTACCTGCCAACCAGAAAGAAGTGCCCTATGGGTCTGCCCAGAAACCCCACATGAGGATCCACCAGCACGGCGCTTGACAGCACCCCAATATCTTAGGCTGCCCTCTGCACTAATCCTCTGTCAGACACAGCGTGACCCGACCTCCTGTCAGCCACCCAGATAGCGGGCCCCATATCCTGCATGTGTGACCTGCCATGGCCCAAGGCCATCATCTCTACCCAACTTGGGTATTCAGATATCTGTCTCTAGACCTTTGCTCAAATCTCTGCCTATGGGGGAACCTGAAGCACAAAATAGTATTCCTCTTGCCCCATGGTAGGAAATCTGGTTGTTGGGATGGATGTCCAACCCTCATATTGGGAGCCAGCTGCATGGCCCATGAAACCACGCCCACTCAGGAGGACCGCCCTGGGCACAAACAGGCATTGTGACCCTCAGCCTGAGGCTGCTTTCAAACAAAACCCCTCGTTAGCTGAACCAGGAGCCCGCAGAGCAGGCCTGCCATGCCCCTAGGCCCAAATCCTAACCCTCGGTGGGGTTCTCCAGGTGCCCGGACAGAGAACCCGTCTCTGGTACCCCTGTTTCAGGGGGACCACTGAGACGGAAAACAGCACTCTTCCCTTCCCCCAGAAAGACACCAAACTCTTGGGAGCCAGTCAGAATCCCCAGAGGTGAAGAATCTCCTATGGCCCCATGAGGCCACCACTCCATTCCGTGGCCATCCTAGACACATAATTCAGGCAGAAAAGCCTGTGCTACTGCATCCCAGCCGCCCGAATTTCAAATCCCGAGGAGTTGCCCTCAGGTTGTGCAGATAGGGCCTGCCATCACCTTGCCCCTAAACCTAACCCGAGTTTGAGTGTGCAGTCTTCTGTCCCCAAAGCCCTGGCCCACATGCCCAACAGGATGGGGCCTCCAGAGCCACTCCACAGAACTGGGCCTATGCTCTTGAAGGAGAGTCTGCCCGTCAGAGTTGCCCAAACCCTTCAGATTAGGATAGATCTGTAAGGCCCCTGAGCCCACCCCAAATTCTTAGACGGCTCTGGACAAAAATGAACAGTCTGACACACCCTAGGCCCCTAGCTCCAGGCAGACATGCAGGTCAATGGCCCTGTGTCAGATGATTGAACCTGACCTGCCCCTAGGACCTCATAGGAAACCTAGCTTAGGTTTTCAGGCAACTGTCCCCAGAGGACTGTTCTGGAATACCAAAATATGGTCCCCTATGTGGATTCTAAGACAAAAAAAGCAGAACACCTCCAGTCCCCAGAAGGAAACCCTGGTCTTGGGACCTGGGTCCAACCCTCAGGGTAGGAGAATCCTGCATGGCCCTTGAGCCAACGCCACATTCTAAGGTCTCCCTGGACACCAACCAGCACTGGGACCTGCCAGACTGAGAA
>PJEN01023153.1:0-20523 GCA_004024605.1 Pteronura brasiliensis | reverse complement strand
GTGGTGGGTATTATGGAGGGCACGTATTGCATGTAGCACTGGGTGTGGTGCATAAACAAGGAATTCTGGTACACTGAAAAGAAATTTAAAAAATAAAAAAATTATTTTAAAAATGTGATGAGGGGCACCTGGGTGGCTCAGTGGGTTAAAGCCTCTGCCTTCGGCTCAGGTCATGATCCCGGGGTCCTGGGATCGAGCCCCACATCGGGCTCTCTGCTTGGCAGGGAGCCTGCTTCTCCCTCTCTCTCTCTGCCTGCCTCTCTGCCTGCCTCTCTGCCTACTTGTGATCTCTCTCTCTCTCTCCATCGAATAAATAAATAAAATCTTTAAAAAAAAAAATAAAAATAAAAATGTGATGATTTCCCAACTCTAGCACTCCCTCCACATATATCAGTTGGCATTCTACTCCAAGGAATCCTTTCTCCCCAATTTATTTATTTATTATTAGTGCACCCTATAATGGTTCCTACACCTGGCTCTGTTATTCACAATAGGGGCTGGTTAAAATATTATGGTATAATGCGGTGCCTGGGTGGCTCAGTCAGTTAAGCACTGGATTCTTGGTTTTGGCTCAGCTCATGATCTCAGGGTCACCAGATTGAGCTCCACATAGGGTTCTAAGCTCAGCACTGAGTCTGCTTGAGATTCCTTCCCTTTAACCCTCCTCTCCCCTCCACTCCTCCCTTGCTCTCTGTCAAATAAGTGGATAAAATATTTAAAATATTATTATATAATCAGGGGAGGTTCCAAATATATTCAAAAGGGTTTTGACACTTTAAGAGAGAAACAAGAGGCACATCTGGAGAGAAAAGGAAAAAACTAGTAAACCTACAGGAAGTCCTGGTGGTGGGTTAAATCAGATATAATGCCCATTAAAAATGCAGCCAACTATTTATAGTAATAAACCTGAAATCCAAATAAAAGCACTTTTCTGTTTGCTTGAAAGCACTGCATCTATTTACATGTAGCATCTCAATTTTCAGCCACCAGCCCAGCAAGGATTGTTTCAAGAACCTAGTTTTGTCCCAAAAAAAAAAAAAAAAATCATTCAGCTAAATGCATCTTGACAGTTAGATTTCTCACAGCTCCAGAAATAGATATACTTTCTTGAGATGGGTTGGCAGAGAATGGGGATTGGACTACAGGAGGTGGTAATTAATCTGATAAAAATCACTCAAACTGTGAAAAAATTAATCCTGCTGCAATTTCAGGGTATGTTAGCAGTTCAGTTAGGATTTGTGCAAACCATACCAGCAGCTATGAGATACTTTAGCAATCAAGAGTTGATGAGGCCCAGGGGATTTAAATTCAGGTTGAAATAAGTCATGTGAGGAATATGCATCAAATTTCTTCATTAAAGCACACAGAGAAGGCCATTTCTTTTCCCAAGTGCTTTTTTTTCCCTCCTATTTTACCCGTTCCCAAAAGCATACTTATATGTGAATCTGCTTTGGTCACAGCTAGGTCTGCACAGACCAAGTAAGTTTGGTGCTACATTCTCTCTGCAGCCCCCTCACATAAAGAGGCTCAAAAAAATGATTTCCTTATATTTACTGAAACTGAAAATCTCAGTTATGGTAAACAAAGCTGATACCAGTTTTTTCTCACGCTGTCTTAAAAAAGATTTTTTGTGCTGCCTCAGAATGTAAAAAGTTGTAAAGGAGATATGGTTTGCATGAGAAAATGTTGGAATATTTTGGGAGTGTCAGTAGTTAAGGGGTCTAAGAGGAGAGTTTTTTAAAAAGATCTCATTCCAGAAAATTCAAAACACAGGGCCGATGTACAAATATAAAACAACAGGGATAGCTTGGCACTCATTTTATTAGAGTTTGGTTGAGTTTTTAAGCCTTTTTGGAAAAGGGACAAATGCTTTTAAGGTGATAAATGTAACTGGTTTACATAAAGGATTCAGGTTCTAAAAGCCAGAAGTGAATCCCCTAATTTTGAACTGTGTGATGAGTCCGCTGTTCCATCAAAATGACTCTTTTGCACCAATAAAACCTGACTTCTCGAGTTCATCCACCATGAGAGCCTTAAACAGTTGGTTGCTAACCAAGTAGTGAATCAATTCCCTTCTTGGGAGAATTTACGTTTCAGTTCCTGGAAGGTCCAAAGCAGAGGAATACTCGCTGTTGTGCACAAACCACGCACAGGATGTTTTTAAAGGACTATTGACATGTTGGAGACATAAGATTCAAATTTGCTATTAAGCTGCTGTACTATTGTTCAATTTCTGAAATGATTTTGTGATTCTTAGAACAATGGGATTTCTCATAGATCTCTTTGGCCTTGAAACATACTTATTCACAACATTTATCATATGCAGCAACATTCAGCTACAGCAGAGTAAATAGGTTTAAAACCATGCATTCTGCTTGCTGGAATGTTTTATCATTATGCCTTGGCCTCCTCGAATGCAATAAATGTGGAAATTTGGAATTGAAGGGCTTGATTTCCAGTCTCATTGGCCTCTCTCCCTTTGAATTAATGTGGTGCCATTGAGTTCAGCAATAAACCATCTCATGCTAACAGAGAAAAAATATCAACTTTCTTCCTGTGCATATGTGAATTTGGCAAAATATCAATAAGAAGGCAATATAAAAGTAAAAATGAGTTAGCCATCATGTATATCAGAATGTGAATTTAATGCATAACTAACACCCTGCAGAATTTGTGGTTCTGGCACATTGGGGGAGGTAAGACATTAATTGAGTCAAACTTTGGAAGAAAACCCTTTTTCTAGTGATAAAAGAAAAGCAGTATTCTGGATGATTTTCTCTAAGTAATATTACATTTAAATCACCTTATCATCATCATCATCATCAACAAAGAATTGCTATTTAAAAGTTCCTGTTTCTAGGCATATATAGTATAGAGAAGGCATTATACGTATGCTCCCATTCTTACTTAACACTAGTGTCTTGCCTGGTTCTTCTCCTCTCTCGTTGTGCCACTTCTTATGACTTAAGCCATTTGCAGAATGAGCCACAAGCTTGGGACCAACATGTTCCTTATCCCTGCTCCAACCACACAGAGCAAAAAATGTTATTATCCTCAACTTTCATTTCCCCTTCTTCTAGTTTTAAAGCCACCCGATTCAGATGCCACCAGGCTTCCACCTCACCAAATATCTTGTGCTTGTGCATTCTTTCTGCTTCTAAACTCTGCGGTGCTATTCTCCTCTGTTCCAGGAAAATTGTACCCTTGACGGATCTCCTGATGCTGGCCATCTACCTGAACTGTTTCCTGTTGCCTGTACTAGATTTTTCTGAACATGGAGCTGAATTCGTTACTGAGATGGGATCTCCCAGATATTTTGGCTTAGTTTTCAGTCCAGCTATCTCTTGCCCTGGCCCATCTTGCTGCCCTCTAAAACATCTAACGCTGTTCCACACACTTACCACTTAACCACACCCTGACTTGTTTATGACCAACTATTTACTTCAGGTATTCTGGAGTAAAATCAATTCTTGACTTTTTCTCTAACACCACCTTCTGACAGGCAGTAAGAAGCATTAATATAAAAAAGGTCAGGCTGAGTAGCTCAAGAAAGCCTGTATTTCAGGAAAATTATACTTGTATAAAGCACATTAAAATGTATTTCTAAAATCCCTAAGGGATAAGGCCAGGACAAGTGAGGCACTACTCTTGGATGCAAAATGTAAGGAGGTAGCAAAAGACTCAGAATCAATACAAATAATATTTTAATGCAACAATTTTTAAGTAAAAAATTATACAAAACATACAATGAACACATTATCAAAATTTTAAATACAGGATCAGTAATGGCAGTATCTAGCCATATTGGAGCTTAAAAGCAAAAGAAAAAAATCAGCAATATTGATTATCATAAGTAATGTCCCCTGCCTTCTAAAGATGAAGATCCCAAACAAAATGGAAACCTGAGTTGCTACACAAGTATATAAACTGAAGAAGCTCAGAAAAAAGTTAAATTGCTCTCTATAAGAAAGGAGACAGGGTAGCCAACTGGCTCAGTTGGTAGAGCATGTGACTTTAATCTCAGGGTCATGAGTTCAAGTCCCACCTGGGGCAGGGGCCTACTTAAAATAATAATAATAACCATGAGAGACTATGGACTCTGAAAAACAATCTGAGGGTTTTGAAGGGGCGGGGGGTGGGAGGTTGGGGGAACCATGTGGTGGGTATGAGAGGGCACGGATTGCATGGAGCACTGGGTGTGGTGCAAAAACAATGAATACTGTTACGCTGAAAAGAAATAAAAAAATTTTTTTAAAGAACCATAAAAAATTAAAAAAGTAAAAAATAGAAAAAAAAATAAATTAAATTAAAAATTTAAAAAGACAACAGAAAGGGGATAGAAGTAAAATAGAATGTAAGAGGAGGCAAGAGAGCAGAGGAACTGAGGAGAGAGGAAGAAAGAGGTGAAAGACCTGAGGAGAATTAAATAGAAAAGAGACTTGAGGAATCAGATTAAATTTCACTCTGTGGTATACAATGTAACCAGGTCTTACATTCCCCCATGAAATGTCAGCAAAATGTACATTTCCCATTGGGGGAAGTAGATTTATTTGTGGGATAAATGACAGAGTGATGAGTCTTACCTCAGGAAAAGAATAGGGCAAAAGAAGAGGCTACCCACAGGGAGTACAGTCTAATACTTCTTCATCTGATTACTCACAAAGTTCTAGTAATGCTACTTCTTAACTATTTCTTTAATCTGTCTACTTTTTTCCATCTATACTGCAATCATCACCTTAGGTCATCATCATCGTCTTTCACCTTAACTATTGCACTAACCTTCCAAATGATCAAGGTTTCACATCCCCTGCTCTCTAGTTCATTCCCCATGCTGCATTTCATTTCTAAAAACCTCATGTCACTCCCACTGCTCCTAGGATAAAGCCTGAATAGTTCAACATGGCTTTCAAAGCCCTTCATAATCTTGCCCTGCTATTATCTTTTACCATACACCATTATAATCAATGCACCAGCTACAGTAGACCTCTTCAAGTTATTTGAATACACTATGATAGCGTGGGGGAAATTAAAAATCATAAAGGTAGTATTTCAATGAGTGCACTATGATAAAGTGGGGAAAATTAAAAAGCATAAAGGTAGCACATAGGAAACGAGTTGCAAATTCAAGAGCTCTACCTCAAAATTAAAATAATTAAAAGAACAGTAGGATAAATGGAAGCTAATCAAGTCTAAGATCTGCTTCATTATCCAAACTATACCTAAAGACATTCATTTGGTTTATGGTATATCATTTTTTCCTGTTTCATTTTGTAGCCCAAGTCACCAAAAATATGTTATTGGAATAGATATTAAGTTTTTGAGCTTTGACTAAATTATAAATGTCCCACATAAAGATGGCAGTCTGGTTGTTATATCTGTAGCACAGAAGAAACATTAGTTAATTCTCTAATCAAAATATTATTTACACCTCTTTTGTGAAATATTCATTTCTCTGCTTCAAACAAGATATGTTACTTTCATAAAATTCATTAATACCCATTAGTCAAGGACAATATGTTTGAACTTTCCATATCCTTAGATTGACCAGAGAGACACAGACTCCACAAATACTGGCATGATCTCATATAAGATCAACGTGAAGGGTCTATCTAAAGTTAACAAAAGCCTATTCTTCTCAATAGAGGTAAAAACTGAGCTTAGACATATGGATTTTCTGGTTTTTCTGTTTTTCTTTTTTTTAAGCTTTTATATATTTATTTATTTGACAGACAGAAATCACAAGTAGGCAGAGAGGCAGGCAAAGAGAGAGGAAGCAGGCTCCCCGCTGAGCAGAGAGCCCGATGCAGGGCTCAATCCCAGGACCCTGGGATCATGACCTGAGCCTAAGGCAGAGGCTTTAAACCACTGAGCCACCCAGGTGCCCCTGGTTTTTCTGTTTTTCTTATACTTTTGTTGCTCTTAGATCTGGAAACTGACCTAAATTCTATGCTATGCTGTCCAATATGGTAGCCACTAGACACCGATGGCAATTTAATTTTAAATTAATTACAATTAAATAAGATTTAAAGTTAAGTTCCTCGGTCACACTATCCACATTTCAAGTGCTCAATAGCCATAGGTTGTCAGTGGCTACTGTATTAGACAATGCAGATATAAAACATTTCCATCATTACAGAAAATTCTATTGGACAGAGCTGTTCCCATACATTCCAAAGCCTCGACCTCCCCTGCCCCAGTACAGGAATCAAATGGAGCTCTAATTCCTCCATTCCCCTCTCCCCACATTCTGAAAGATTTAGATATTTTTAAATCCCCTATTACAACCCAACTTCAGCCAACGTAGAGACTCTGACAGTTTTATTACTATCTTTATCAAGTCACTTCATGACTTTTAAGAAATTATTATTCTAAAAACCCATTTATCCAGACCAAAATTGGTAGCTGTATGCAGTCTATTAATTTAATAGAAACTGACTTCCAGTACATGGTTCCTGGCTTCCTTGCCCCCTAACATGCTCTGTACCCAGCAGCACTCACAGTACACATCCTTTCCAAGAAAGCTTCCCTCCAACAGCCACATTCACAGACCCATTTAAAATCATGTTCAGGCATTTGTTTTATGTTTTCACAGTCACAGGAAATTATTTCTTTCACTTGAGTTTCATTTTTTCTTCCCATTTTTTTAAAATACTCTCTCCCATGGCAATAAAGCATTTGTGGTCTTTGCAGTTGGATAATTGGAAAAGAAACACTGACAGGCATCTTGCTATATCAATAATGCACTGTGCTTCACAGACAAAAAGCACAGCTACTGACCCACTTCTAGTAAAGCACAGGCCTTGAACTGTGTCTCTAGTGGTGAGAATGAGTTTGCTTTAACCCATCTGATAATGATCATTGTGTAATAGCTGTCTAGAGTTTGGGTGCCAACTGTGGCCAGAATAGGACTCGGTCTGTGGTAAGGGCCAGGACTCATCTTTAATGAGAGTCAGGAAATGATACTGTGGCCAGAATCAAGGCTCATCTTATATCTGAAGCTGATGGCCAGAAAATACATGAAGATTAAGTATTAGTAGTCATGGATTTTAACTCTTTGACCTAGCAAGGTGCAAATAATAATAGTTTTTGGCAGTAATCTATAACTCTCTCCTCTACTACAAGGATAGTACGTTTTTGAGATGTGCATGCTGTCACTCTCCCATCCCACACCTACAGAGTAGACATCATTAACTGATCATGGCCTTCTTTCCTGCTGGTTCAGATAAGGCCTCAAACCACTTCTCTTGGCAGTGCCCTATGCAGCCATTACTATCTGAGCAGAATTGGCCCCAAACATAAAGCCTATTTATCGTCTTTGCTCCAGAGGAGTCCATAAACCAAGCAGCAAAATACTCCTAGAGAAGATCATTATGATTCTGACCATTTTCTGAGGTAGAAGAAGGTATGGAATAATCAACTTAAGGGTAAGAAAAGAGGCAAATCAAAATATGTGTGCAAACACTCCCGATTCAAATGTGAAGAGTTGGCCCAGTCTGAGGGGGGATGGGGAAAAGGCAGAAGTGTTATTCCCAAACCACTTGCTCTTGTCCTAAATTTGCATACTGTTGGAAATAGCAGGGTTTTGTACCAATTGGATATATTTGCATCTCTTTCTACCTTTGGATGTTATGAGTCACTGAACAGTTTCAGTTCCTTGTTTCTATGAGCAGCACTGAGGCACCCCCAAAAATAATATCCAAAAGATTCAACTCATTTTGTCATCCTCTAGAAATGACTTTGACCAACTCAGAGACTGAATCTAGAGTAGCACCATTCTTTTCTGGGCACACTTTCAGTCACTGGAAAGCATCTTCTTGAGTTGTCTCTTTTCAATTTCAGGACTACACATATATAATATATTAACTGTCTTTCCAGAGACTTGTCCATGATTCCACTGGAATCTTCAGTTCATCGTTTTTGAGAAAAAATAGCTGTTACAGTTTTAAGTTCTCAAACTTTCTCCAACCTCAAATCCAAAGAATCTCAGTAATGGAAGAACCCTTAAAACTCACCTTGTTTAGCCACCTTTCTATTGAAACTTCTTTCTAGCACACTCAACAAGTTGTTATTAGGTGATTCTTGGACCATTCCAGACCCAGAGCCAAACTAGCAACATTTCCGAAGGCATTCATTCCACCAATATCTTTCACTGTAACTTTCTCTATCAGCAGAGTTCCCACTTCTGTATATTTCTCCCTTATATTGTGCCCAAAATCTCTCCTGATTTCTTCTACCAATCATCCCTGCTTCTGCTTCATGATACCTTACAAAAAATGCAATCTGTTTTTCACTTCTGTATGACAGTCTTTCAGATGTCTAAGAACAGTTATCATGACCATCCCTGCGCCTTCTCTTCTCCAAGCTAATCAGGCCCTATTCCTATGACTGGTAGCCATCAAGTCCTTTCACCATCCTAGTCATCTTTTTTTTTAAATAATAAGCCAAGAGCTTTATGATGTAGCAGGCAATTTATAATGAATCCAAGAGAGCCTGTCTTCTCTGGGAAGACAGGATGTCCGTAAAAACCCTTGAAGATTTACTTCAAAAAATAAACTCTCCCTTTTACCACAGCTTTTGGCTCTGTACCCACCCATATCGTCCCTACCCCATTTGAAATGGGCAGAGCACACAGGTATAACTGACCAATGCTGGCCAGCCACTCCAGTAGACAGTTACCCCCTCAGTTCTGTGTTACTTGTGGACAAAGGCATAGATTAGCAGATCCTGCAAAGGATTTAGGAAACAGACAAGTTCTCCCTCCACCTTGAAAATAAAATAAACTTTAGTGGATGAATGCCCTGAAATGGTTTAGTTGGGAGTTCCTAGGAAGATGGTCCTTTGTCAATCAATTCTTCCTCAGTCTATACATCCAAAATTCTTCTCAAGGTAACATGAGTCTTTTTATTTTTTTAAAACAGTCATTCTTGCTTTAAGAACTCATAATGGAGGAGCGCCTGGGTGGCTCAGTGGGTTAAAGCCTCTGCCTTCAGCCCGGGTCATGGTCCCAGGGTCCTGAGATCAAGCCCCACATCGGGCTTTCTGCTCAGCAGGGAGCCTGCTTCCTCCTCTCTCTCTGCCTGCTTCTCTGCCTACTTGTGATCTCCATCTATCAAATAAATAAATAAAATCTAAAAAAAAAAAGAAATCATAATGGAGCCTAGTGCTCGTACTGCTAATGCCTTTTTATGCAACTGGAGTAACACCACGCTGCTGTTTTCTGTGGGTTTCTCAAACCCTTTATAAATTGTACTTCATTAGCAAGTCAGTGTCATTTCTGTCCAGTGAGTGCACAGCCTGCACAATTGCACTGCTCTTAAAGTTTGTAAGCACTTTCAGCACCACAAGCTAGGCTCGTTCCTTCATGGCTTGATTCTTAGTGCTGATGGGAGAGTTACGTAAGGCTGCATGAAATGCCGGAAGCATGTCCCCTTACTACAGAATGCCATCCACCTCGCTAAGGGCCGGGCCTGGCTCAGTGTCTGCTGCTGCCACCGCCTCTTCCTGCTTGTCCACGAGTTTGTTCTCATCAAACTCTTCGATGTCCACCTAGTGGAAGTGCTAGGACAGTGTGCTCTGGGCCACAGTAGCAGGGGTGTGGGGGAGGTGGGCACAGACTTGACGCCCGCCCAGCTGGCTCTACTCTGGGTCCAAACTCGGCCCTACCCTGCTGGACACTGGCTAAGCCTGGGGCTTTGTCATCTTTTTTTTTTTTTTTTTAAGATTTATTTGACAGGGTGCCTGGGTGGCTCAGTGGGCTAAAGCCTCTGTCTTCAGCTCCGGTCATGATCCCAGAGTTCTGGGATCGAGCCCCACATCAGACTCTCTGCTCAGAGGGGAGCCTGCTTCCCCCTCCCCTCTCTGTCTGCCTCTCTGCCTACTTGTGATTTCTGTCTGTCAAATAAATAAAATCTTCAAAAATTATTTATTTGACAGAGAGAGATACAGTCAGAGAGGGAACACGAGCTGTGGTAGCTGAGCAGGGAGCCCGATGTGGGCCTGGATCCCAGGACCTTGGGATCATAACCTGAGCATCTTTAGCCAATCAAAAAAGCAAAAGTTTATTTTAAAACTTCTAATATTTTATCCTTATCACTCTGTAATAAAATGTGCCATCCAAATCCAAAAAGAAGAAGAAGGAGAAGTAGGAGGAGAAGGCAGACACTTAATGACTGAGACAACCAGGCACCCCCAGCCATCCTTTTTTAAATATGCTTCAGCTTATCAATCTCAAATCTCAGAACTGGATGCTTTAAATTCGGATTGTTCATAGCTGTTAAAGCAAAGCTGTTATTTTTCTTTCTGTAGCTATTATACCTCTATCGATGTAGTTTTTAAACTTACACTCCTTTCCTTTGGAAATCGTCTCACACTCTTGACTCAGAGAGCTTCCTAATCACTTTTTTCCCTCTTTCCCAACAGTTCATCCAATCTATCACGTCTTCTTTTAAAATACTTCTTGGGTCTCTTCTTTTCTTCCATTTCAGTAACTCCCAACTATAATTTGGGCCTAGTCACTTCTTCCCTGAATTACTATAGTCATCTCCTAACTGGTCTTCCTATCTCTATTCTTTCTCCAATTCCTATTCATCCTCTGACCTACTGCCACTTCCTAATGCATCATTTTGACTGTAGTTTAGTATAGTCGTTCAGGGCTTAGACTTTGGAGCTAGCTTATTGGGTTCAAATCTCAGCTCTACTGTTTATGAGCTCTGTGAGCTTGGGGAATTCACTTAACCTAAAAGCATTATTTCATTCATCTTTCAAATATGGCTAATAATGGTACCTATCTCCTAGAGCGGAATAAATGAAATATCACATAAAAGTTAGTCCCCGGCTTCGTGCATGATAAACATGTAATATGCGTGAACTAGTATTATTATATCTACTGTTACCACCCTGCTGATCAAAAATCCCCGGTGTTTTCCACTGCCTATCAAAAAAACTGAAATATATTTTACCTAACATCTAAAGCTATAATGCCAAACAACTACAAACTGGCTTGATTACTTTGAACAAGTTACCTGTTTCTTCACCTCTAAAATAAAGGGGACACATTAAATTATCTCAAATGACCCTTCAAGGCCAGACATTCTATAATTCAACATTCTAGTCATTTTTTCCTCTCCTATCCAATTATACTAATCCTAGTTCTCAAAAATAAATAAATAAATAAAATGCCACTCCCCACTTGCCCTTCAAGATGTTGTTCAAATGGTATCCCCTTCATGAATCCTTCAGTCAGATGAGATCAGTCTCTTCTCTGAAGTCCTAGAACTATTAGTTTAGTTGGCTCTGTGATACTGATCACATTCTACCTATGGACATATGTCTTATACCCCCCACCAGACTAAAATACAGGTACTGTATCTTTTTCAGCTATGTATTCAGCTCACTGTGTTCAATACTATGCCTCTTACATTGTAGGATATTACGATGCTTATTGAATACTTGAAGAATGAAGTTTTACTTATATGTGACACAGAATTTTCTTCACTTGATAGTGTATGTATCTTCAACCAATTCATGTTTCTTGAACATATTTAAAAGACATATTTAAAGAATATTCAGGAACACAAAAAAAACACAAATAATCCAATTTAAAATGGGCAGAGGACCTGAATAGATATATTTCCAAAGAAGACACACAAATGACTGACAGACACATGAAAAGATACTCAACATTGCTCATCATCAGGAAATTGCAAATCACAATAAGATATTGCTTGACACATATCAGAATGGATAAAATCAAAAAGATAAGAAATAACAAGTGTTGGTAAGGATGTGGAGAAAAAGGAACCCTTGTGCCCTATTGGTGGGAAAGTAAATTTGTATGGTCACTGTGGAAAACAATATGAAAGTTCTTCAAAAAATTAAAAATAAAAATACTGTATGACCCAATAATTCCACTACTGGGTATTTACTCAAAGAAAACAAAAACACTAATTCAAAGAGATATATGCACCCCTATGTTTACTGCATTATTATTTACAGTAGCCAAGATATGGAAGCCACCCAAATGTCCATCAATAGTTGGATGGATAAAAAAAGATGTGATATGTATATACGATGGTATATACTCAGCCATAAAAATAAAGGATGAGATGATGAAGCCAATATTTACATTCAAATCTGCCTAACAAGAATCACCACTGTTTAACAAATATACCATACATATCATAGTATATTTATACTTTTTAACCTACCTTTTCAGTCAATAAATATTATAGAATCTTTAAATGTCTGTAAATATAACTCTACATTGTCATTTCAAATGCATTTTTATTATTTCATTATAAGGTGTACCAAAATTTATTTAGTCTCTTATTGATAGAAATTTTGGTTATATCGGGGAGATTCAAATTAAAACCACATTGAGATATCACCTTACACCAGTTAGAATGGCCAAAATTAGCAAGACAGGAAACAACATGTGTTGGAGAGGATGTGGAAAAAGAGGAAACCTCTTACACTGTTGGTGGGAATGCAAGTTGGTGCAGCCTCTTTGGAGAACAGTGTGGAAATTCCTCAAGAAATTAAAAATAGAGCTTCCCTAGGACCCTGCAATTGTGCTACTGGGTATTTACCCCAAAGATACAGATGTAGTGAAAAGAAGGGCCATCTGCACCCCAATGTTTATAGCAGCAATGGCCACGGTCGCCAAACTGTGGAAAGAACCAAGATGCCCTTCAACGGACGAAGGGATAAGGAAGATGTGGTCCATATACACTATGGAGTATTATGCGTCCATCAGAAAGGATGAATACCCAACTTTTGTAGCAACATGGACGGGACTGGAAGAGATTATGCTGAGTGAAATAAGTCAAGCAGAGAGAGTCAATTATCATATGGTTTCACTTATTTATGGAGCATAACAAATAGCACGGAGGACATGGGGAGTTAGGAGAAGGCAGTTGGGGGAAATTGGAAGGGGAGGTGAACAATGAGAGACTATGGACTCTGAAAAACAATCTGAAGGGTTTGAAGAGGTGGGGGGGTGGGAGGTCGGGGGAACCAGGTGGTGGGTATTAGAGAGGGCATGGACTGCATGGAGCACTGGGTGTGGTACAAAAACAATGAATACTGTTATGCTGAAAATAAATTTTAAAAAAAGATTTAAAAATTAGTTAATTAATAAAAAAAAGAAATTTTGGTTATACCTAGTTTTTCACAATTTTAATATTATTGTGCCAAAAGCCTTTTATGTACATACATCATCATGCATATGAATTACTATTTCCTCAGAATAAGTTCTCGGAACTTTTATGACACTTTCAGGATGTGACAAGAATGATCTACAAACTATTCCAAGGAAAGAGCCAAGCCAATTGCTTTATAAAGTTAAGCACAAATTCCAAAACGAAGATATGTTTAATGGAGAGTACAGAAAGAAAAAACAAAAGCGAAATAACAAATATCAAAGAATAAGAAAATTTATATACAGAGTCAAAGAGATAAGTGAGGAAGAGAAAACTAAAAACTAAAGATAAGACCTATGAAAATTTGAGAATGGGTGAGTAAGAGAGAATATTATCTGGTGGTAGCCTTAATGGATAAAATGGACAGACTGACAGTGTAAAATGAGAAATTTGGATCATGGGGTTCTTTTCAAAATTATTTTTAGAGCAGAGAGAAGGCTGGGGACATGGTCTTATGTTGAGGTACCACTCAAAGGAGAAAGAGACAGCTAATAGAAGAGCTAACATGATAACTCCAGAAGTGAATGGCAGGATCCAGTTGTTGGAAAAGAGAAATACCCTCAGCCCTGCCAGCCTCACTGCTGAGTTCAACACAACATTGGAGGAGAGAATTTTCACCAAATCTTTGAAGGCTGCTGTTTTCAGGGGCACATGGGAGGAAGGGGAAGTGGTCGTCAAGGTGACACAAGGAATCTGGTTGCAGAAGGTGCTGAAACTGGCAGAATTCATACTTCTCAAAGCACTAGAAAAAGCAAAAAAGGGATAGGCAATATTTGACTGACAAGTATTAGAATTTCTCTGAAATTTTTTAAATGTCAAACGTTGTGAAATATGTCTGGATCAAAACAAGAATGTTTGCTGTATGATTTTCTTCTCAAACTCTTGCAGAGAAATGAAATAGCAGATGTATTGATGAAATCAAAGAATATAGTACATAGCAATGGATAGGTAAGGGAAGAAACTGAAGTAAGAGAGAAGCAAGGAAAGGCTACCATTATATGTAGAGGACACACCTCTCTTATGGAAACTAATGCCATGTTTGAAAGAAGCAAAAGTCTAAAGACAAAAAGGAGATGGTTTCTAAATAACCAGTTAAATCTTTTTCAGATGAAATCATTCTGGTAAGATGCACAGAAGGCCAGAGAAGCTAAAATCAGACGAAATGAAAAGTTATAAATATGTAAATTAAAGGCAAATATCCTAGTAACAAATTCTGTAAGTGGTGAAAATTCTTGGCATCTACTTTTTAGGGGGAAAAAAAAGACACGGGACTAACTTGGGAAATCAAAATAAAGATCAAAATAAAATAAAATAATTTGGAGAATTTTAAGTTATAATATAGTCTAAGACTGAGCAAGCAGATTGGGTGGTATAAAGTTATCCTAATAGGAACCACTGAGGTAGCTGTCTGGAACAATAAAATCCCAATTACAGGAAGGTCACATTCTAGTACCTGGAAGAAGACAAAGTGGGTGTGATAAAGTTGGAGGTGTTAGGAGAATTAATATAGTGAAGAAAAAAAAATGCCTGAATTTAGGCATCAGACATACCTCAGCTTGCATTTTAGTCCTGAAATTTACTAATTATATGACCAAGACAAGTTATCTTCTCTAAGCTTTGGTTTCTTTATTGTAACATGAGCATAATAATGGTATGGACCACAGAGGGCTATTGTAAGAAATTGGTAAGATAATATACATAAAGTTCTTAGAGGAGTTCCTGGCATATAAGAAGTGCTTGATAAATATAGGGATATCAGGGAAAATGTTCCCAAAACTTTTAATAGTTTTATCTCTTAGTGGTAAGATTTATAGAATTCTTTACTTCCTCCTTTGTTTATCTCTTGAATGGACTTTTTTTAAGTTCAGTAGTTAATATGCAGTGTTAATAACTAGTTAGTTAACTAATAAGTCTCAGTACAACATACTGATTCAACAATTCCTTATATCACTCAGTGCTCATCAAAACAAGTGCACTCCTTAATCCCCATCATCTATTTTACCCAACCCCCTCCTTAATCCCCACTGCCTACTTTACCCATCCCACTCCCACCCACCTCCCCTCTGGTAACCATCAGTTTGTTTCCTATAGCTAAGTGTCTGTTTCTTGGTTTGCCTCTCTATATATTTCTTTCCCTTTGCTTGTTTTTCATTTTGTTTTGTTTTTTAAATTCCACATATGAGTGAAATCATATGGTATTTGTCTTTCTCTGGCTGACTTATTTTGCTAAGTTTTATGCTCTCTAGCTCCATCCATGTCATTGCAAATGGCAAGATTATATTCTTTTTAATGGCTAAATAATATACCATTGTATATGTATAACACATCTTCTTTATCCATTCATCTATCAATAGACATTTGGTCTCCTTCCATATCTTGGCTATTATAAACAATGATGCTATAAATATTGGGGTGCATATATCCCTTTAAATTAATGTGCTTGCATTTGGGGGTGAACATCCAGTAGTGTGTTTACTGGATTGGAGGTAGTTCTATTTTTAACTTTTTGAGGGACCTCCATACTGTTTCCCACAATGGCTGCACCAGTTTACATTCTGACCAACAGTGCAAGAGGGTTCCTTTTTCTCCATATCCTCACAATCATTTGTTTCTTGTGTTGTTGATTTTAGCTATTCTGACAAGTATGAGATGATACCTCATTGAAGTTTTGATTTGCATTTCCCTGATATTGAATGATGTTGAGCATCTTTTCATTTGAATGGACTTTTTAAATAATCTTATTTTGAAATAGTTTAAGCTCACTAGAAATAGCAAAATTATTATAGAGTTCTTATATACTTTTCACACAGTCTCTACCGATATTAATATCTTACATAACCATAGAACATCAAAACCAGAATGTTAGCATTGCTACAATACTATTAACTAAGGTACAAACCTTATTTAACATTCACCAGTTTTTATATGCACTTTTTTGGCATGCAGTTCTATAAAATTTTATTACATGTGTAGATCTAAGTAACCATCAACACAATCAGGACACAGAACTATTCATTGGGCTTTTTAAAATGATACTTTAGCATGTTTTCTTTCTTAAAAAATACAGTATTATAATTACAAAATTATAATATTTTTCTTGTCCTTTAAAATATTCCTGCCAAAACTTCTAAGATGAAGAAAAAAAAAAAAACAGAAGTTTATAGCAGTAAATATCTACATTAGAAAAACAAAGGTCTTAAATAAACCACCTAACATTACACTTCAAGGAGCTAGAAAAAGAAAAACAAAGCCCAAAGTTAGCAGAAGGAAAAAATAATAAAGGTTAAAGCAGAAAAAAATGAAATAGAAAATAGAAAGCAATAGAAAAGATTATGAAATTGGAGGAGGAGATGAACCATGAAAGACTTTGGACCCTGAAAAACAAAGTGAGGGTTTTGGAAGGGAGGGGGGTTGGGGGGCTGGGTGAGCCTGGAACACTGAAAAGAAATTAAAAAAAAAAAAACTAAGAGCTGGTTTATCAAAAAGATAAAGAAAAGAGAGACCAACTAAGAAAACAAGAAAGAGAAAGCAAATAAATAAAATCAGAAATGAAAGATATTACAACTGGTACTATACACATACAAAGGATCATAGAGACTACTATGAACAATTATAAACCAAAAAATTGGACAACCTAAAAGAAATGAGTAAATTCTTAGAAATTCTTGGAAAGATTGAATCATAAAGAAATAGAAATTCTGAACAGACCAGTTATGACCTAGAAAATTAAAATAGTAATCCAAAACCTCCAAACAAAGGAAAGCTCAGAATAGAACCAGATGGCTTCATAGGTGAATTCTAACAAATATCTGAAGAAAAAATAACATAAATACCTCTCAAACTCTTTCAAAAAATTGAAGAGGAGGGAACACTCTCAAACATATTGTATGAGACCAGCAGTACCCTGATACCAAAGCCAAATAAGGACAGTATGAGAAAAAAAAAAACTACCAACCAACATCTCTGATGAATATACATGTAAAAATTCTCAACAAAATACTAGCAAACCAAATTCAACAGCATATTAAAAGGATCATATGCCAGAAAATAAAAATTAAAATAAAAAAATAATAAAAGGATCATATGCCATGATCCAGTGGGACTTATCCCTTGGATACAAGGATGATTCAACATACATAAATCAATAGATGTGATACATTACACTAAAAGAATGAAAGATAAAAATCATATGAATCAGTAGATGCAGAAAAAGCATATGACAAAATTCAGCATCGTTTCATGATAAAAAAAAAAGTAGGTACTGAAGGAACATACCTCAATATAATAAAGAACCATATATGACAAACCCACAACTAACATCATACTCAGAGCTGAAAGGATGAAAACTTTTCTCTAAGATCAGGAACAAGACAAGGGTATCTAACCACTTTCACCATTTCTATTCACAACAGCACTAGAAGTCCTAGTCAGAGTGATTGGACAAGAAAAAGAAATAAAAGCCATCTAAATCGAAAAGAAAAATTAAAATTGTCTCTATTTGCATATATGACATGATACTATATACAGAAAACCCTAAAGACTACACCAAAAAAATTAGAACTAACACATGAATTCCATAAAGTTGCAGGATATAAAATCAACATACAAAAATCAGTTGTGTTTTTATATGCTAATAACAAAGTATCTAAAAAATTTTTAAAAAAAATAATCCAAGGACACCTGGCTGGTTCAGTCAGAGGAGCATGAGGTTCTTGAACTCAGGTTTGTGAGTTCAAGCCATATGTTGGGTGTAGAATTACTTAAAAATAAAATCTTTTTTTTAAAAAAGGAAAATAATCCAATTTATAATAGCATCAAAAATAATAAAGTATTTAGGAATAAATTGAACCAAGGAAGTAAAAGATGCCATTGAAAACTATAAGACCTTGATGAAAGAAATTGAAGAAGACTCAAATTAATGGGAATGTATCCTGAGTTCATGGATCAGAAGAACTAATATTGTTAAAATGTCCATATTACCCAAAGTCATCTATAGATTCAATGCAATTGCTATTAAAATCACAATGGCATTTTTCACAGAAAAAAACCACAATCTCAAAATTTTATGGAGATAAGCAAAATAAAATTTTGTGGAAATAAAAATAGCCAAAGCAATCCTAAGAAAGAAAAAGAAAGTGGGAGGTATCATGCTTCCTGATTTCAAATGATATTAACAAAGCTACAGTAATCAAATGTCCATCAACAGATGAATGGATAAAGAAGATGTGGTATATATATACAATGGAATACTATACAGCCATCAAAAGAAATGAAATCTTGCCATTTGCAATGATGTGGGTGGAACTAGAGGGTATTATGTTGAACAAAATAAGTCAATCAGAGAAAGTCAATTATCATATGGTCTCCCTGATATGAGGAATTTCAGAGGCAGGGTGAGGGAGTTTGGGGGGTAGAGAAGGAAAAAATGAAACAAGATGGGATTGGGAGAGAGACAAACCATAAGAGATTCTTAATCTCACAAAACAAACTGAGGGTTGCTGGGGGGAGTGGGTTGTGAAGAGGGTGGTTGGGGATATTGGGGAGGGTATGTGATATGGTGAGGGCTGTGAAGTGTGTAAGCCTGACGATTCGCAAACCTGTACCCCTGGAGCAAACAATACATTATATGTTAATAAAAATCATTAATAAAAAATCAGGAAAAAAGTTACAAACTTAAAAAAATTAAACCTTAATAAGAATGTAATTCCTTGGAGGAGGAATCAAGATGGCGGAGAAGTAGCAGGCTGAGACTACTTCAGGTAGCAAGAGACCAGCTAGATAGCTTATCTAAAGACTGCAAACACCTACAAATCCAACGGGAGATTGAAGAGAAGAAGAACAGCAATTCTAGATACAGAAAATCAACCACTTTCTGAAAGGTAGGACTGGCGGAGAAGTGAATCCAGAGCGACGGGAAGATAGACCGCAGGGGGAGGGGCCGTCTCCCGGCAAGCGGCAGAGCAACGGAGCACAAAATCGGGACTTTTAAAAGTCTGTTCCGCTGAGGGACACCGCTCCAGAGGCTTAACCGGGGTGAAACCCACGCGGGGTCAGCGTGGACTCAGGTCCCGCAGGGTCACAGAAGGATGGGGGGTGTCTGAGTGTCACAGAGCTTACAGGTATTCAAACGGGGAAGCCGGCTACAGAGACAGAGCTGAGCAGTGAGGTCACAGCTCGGGGTTACCTTGAACCAGTCGCAGGCTCGGTCAGCTAGGAGCGCGGCCGGAGGTCACGCAGACGGGAGTAAATGGGCGCTGTTCTCTGAGGGCGCACTGAGGAATGGGGCCCCGGGCTCTCGACTCCTCTGGGCCGGAGACTGGGAGGCTGCCATCTTCATTCCCGTCCTCCGGAACTCTACGGAAAGCGCTCAGGGAACAAAAGCTCCCGAAAGCAAACCCAAGCGGATTACTCAGCCCGGCCCCTGGTAAGGGCGGTAAAACTCGGCCTGGGGAAAAGACACTTGAGAATCACTACAACAGGCCCCTCCCCCAGAAGATCAACAAGAAATCCAGCCAGGAACAAGTTCACCTACCAAGGAGTGCAGTTTCAATACCAAGGAGAGCAGCGGAATTCCAGAGGAGGAGAAAGCAAAGCACGGAACTCAAGGCTTTCTCCCCATGATTCTTTAAGCTTGCAGTTAATTTTTTTTCTTTTTCATTTTTATTCTCTTCTTCTGCCAAATTATCTTTAACTTTTATCCTTTTCTTTTTTAACGTTTTTTAACTAGTTAATCTTATATATATATTTTTTCTTTTCTATATTTTTTCTTCATTCATTTTCTTTTTTTAATTGTTTCTTTTTCTTTTTTTTCTTTTTGAACCTCTTTTTATCCCCTTTCTCCCCCCCCCATGATTTGGGACCTCTTCTGATTTGGTTAAAGCATATTTTCCTGGGGTTGTTGCCACCCGTTTAGTATTTTACTTGCTCCTTCATATACTCTTACCTGGACAAAATGACAAGGCGGAAAAATTCACCACAAAAGAAAGAACAAGAGGCAGTACCAAAGGCTAGGGACCTAATCAATACAGACATTGGTAATATGTCAGATCTAGAGCTCAGAATGACGATTTTCAAGGTTCTAGCCGGGCTTGAAAAAGGCATGGAAGATATTAGAGAAACCCTCTTGGGAGATATAAAAGCCCTTTCTGGAGAAATAAAAGAACTAAAATCTAACCAAGTTGAAATCAAAAAAGCTATTAATGAGGTGCAATCCAAAATGGAGGCTCTCACTGCTAGGATAAATGAGGCAGAAGAAAGAATTAGCGATATAGAAGACCAAATGACAGAGAATAAAGAAGCTGAGCAAAAGAGGGACAAACAGCTA